>CM056173.1:47529364-47621864 GCA_029691765.1 Entomobrya proxima | reverse complement strand
GACTGTCGGATTTTGGCTATTTCAAAAGTGCATGTAAACGGCGGGAGTAGCTATGACTGCCACAAGGTAGCCAAATGCCTCGTCGTCTAATTAAAACGCGCATGAATAAGGTCTCTTAGACTGTCGGATTTTTCCTCTTTGGAATGTGCATGTAAACGGCGGGAGTAGTTATGACATCCACAAGGTAGCCAAAAGCCTCGTCGTCGAATTAGTGACGCGCATGAATAAGGTCTCTTAGACCGTCGGATTTTGGCTATTTCAAAAGTGCATGTAAACGGCGGGAGTAGCTTTGGCTGCCACAAGGTAGCCAAAAGCCTCGTCGTCCAATTAGTGACGCGCATGAATGAGATGTCTTGGACCGTTGAACTTTTCCTCTCTTAGAAGCGCAAGTAAACGGCGGGAGTAGCTTTGAGTGCCACAAGGTAGCCAAAGCCTCGTCGTCGAATTAGTGGCGCGCATGAATAAGGTCTCTTAGACTGTCGGATTTTGGCTATTTCAAAAGTGCATGTAAACGGCGGGAGTAGCTTTGACTGCCACAAGGTAGCCAAAAGCCTCGTCGTCCAATTAGTGACGCGCATGAATGAGATGTCTTGGACCGTTGGACTTTTCCTCTCTTAGAAGCGCAAGTAAACGGCGGGAGTAGCTATGACTGCCACATGGTAGCCAAAAGCCTCCTTGTCGAATTAGTGACGCGCATGAATGAGATCTCTTGGACCGTTGGATTTTTCCTCTCTTAGAAGCGCAAGTAAACGGCGGGAGTAGCTATGACTGCCACAAGGTAGCCAAAAGCCTCGTCGTCCAATTAGTGACGCGCATGAATGAGATGTCTTGGACCGTTGGACTTTTCCTCTCTTAGAAGCGCAAGTAAACGGCGGGAGTAGCTATGACTGCCACATGGTAGCCAAAAGCCTCGTCGTCTAATTAGTGACGCGCATGAATGAGATCTCTTGGACCGTTGGACTTTTCCTCTCTTAGAAGCGCAAGTAAACGGCGGGAGTAGCTTTGACTGCCACAAGGTAGCCAGAAGCCTCGTCGTCCAATTAGTGACGCGCAAGAATCAGATGTTTAGGACCGTTGGACTTTTCCTCTCCTAGAAGCGCAAGTAAACGGCGGGAGTAGCTATGACTGCCACAAGGTAGCCAAAAGCCTCGTCGTCGAATTAGTGACGCGCATGAATAAGGTCTCTTAGACCGTCGGATTTTGGCTATTTCAAAAGTGCATGTAAACGGCGGGAGTAGCTTTGGCTGCCACAAGGTAGCCAAAAGCCTCGTCGTCCAATTAGTGACGCGCATGAATGAGATGTCTTGGACCGTTGAACTTTTCCTCTCTTAGAAGCGCAAGTAAACGGCGGGAGTAGCTTTGAGTGCCACAAGGTAGCCAAATGCCTCGTCGTCTAATTAGTGACGCGCATGAATAAAGTCCCCTAGACCGTAGGATTTTGGCTTTCTCTGAGGTGCGTAAACGGCGGGAGTCGCTTGTATGGTTAAAGGTCAAACAAGAACCGGTAAGCGATTCTGAGCAGGAAAGTGTAGTTGAGGATGGCGGAAACAGAAAGGGATTGAAGTCTTATTTAAGTCGGGTAAGGAATAAAGTTTTTGAACAGGGTGAAGGGTTGAGAAGGGCTAGTTAATTATTTTGTTAAACTAATTCATTGGTTTTGATTTGGTTGAAGATCAAAAAGAACAACCTGAATGATTTGGAGGAGAAAGATTATCAAGAAGACTCAGGGGGTGATTTGGAGAATGCTTAGTTAAGACGATTTTTCCGAGTTTGATTGATATAGTTTGTAAAGCAAGTTAAAAATGATGTCAAATCTATCATATTAAAATACCGAAAGACATGAGTGTGCCTGGTCTGGCAGGCTTGGTTAATTTTCGTGGACGGTGTTTCAAATTAAAGGTTTTTTTCATTTGAAAATCAAAACGATAATGGACAAAGCGACAGAGGCCTATATTTCTTGGTTAGATTTAAAATGTTAACATTTTTCCATTTGCAAACCATTGTTAAAAGCGTAGATCATTGATATATTTTCTCAGAACCCGTGTTCGATTATTGTTGCAATCATACAATCCACGTAGCAATCCAGATTTTCATTAAAATATAATAAAGCAATTCAGGTTAATAGGCAATTAGGGTAGAAATTGCTTGCGGTAGAGTGCGGTTACAAAAAGAGCCGTAAACTGTTTCCTAATCTAGTTAGCTACGTTTTGTGCTTTTAAAAAATTGAAGTGTATGAAATGTGAAATGTGAAGATAGCATAATATACTGATAATGCAAGTGGCGTAATGTCTACATCGCGATGAACACGTGTTTCCTGCACCGTGGCTCCAGCAGCAAAACGAATCATCTTTCTAGCACCATATGCCAGCATGTTTACAGCACCTTGACCGCTTTGCACCGTGCTTACAGACTACATGTAGTTTTAATATGTAGAATTGCACATTTATTTAACAATTCATAAAAACCCGTAGACCTTAGTTTGGATTGGTTCAAATTTATTCGAATCCCTAATAAATAATTAAAAACCGTCAATATTTGGAGTCAAGATTAAATTAGTAAATATTCATTTAAAATAGGTGAAATTATGTTAAAGTCATAAAATTTAGTTTGACCTTGTGGAAATCCTTTCCAGATTGTATTAAATAACTATAAGTTGTAGAAACCAACTAAAACTGTTGCGAATACTTTAAACTGCAGCAAATATCCAAATTAATTAAAATCAACCTAAACCTACCTAAAATGGTTCAAATTAGTTAGGAATCCTAAAACTCTCTGTAATATTTAAAATTGGAGAAAGTAATTAAAAACCTTCTAAACTCAATAAAACCCGCGGAAACCATGTACCGCAGAAGTATTAGGAATTTAATATAAAACCGTAGTCATTTATTAAGAGGAGTGGTAGAATTTTCAATTCTTGTCTACGGTTCTTTTTTAACTTAACGATGTGAAATTACATTTTTTTTATCAAATTTCTTAAAATTTAATTAATTTTTACTTTTGGGGTAGCAGTTTTAGAAGATAAACTAGACCTACCTCCTGATCCTGAAGCAGCAACAGGAGGTCTTGGAATTAAAAGAGGACCAGGTCGCCCTAAAAAACTACAGAAAACGTTGCATAAACAATAGAAATATTAATGTATTGTACGATTCTAATTAATTTATTCAAATAAAATGACAAATCCTTTTTTATCCATGGAAAAATACTCACTTATCGGAGAAACTTGAATATTTTTTGCTCTCGGCTAAAAAACGTTAATCCCATAGATAAAAGAGTATTTTTCCATAGACGAGAAAATACATGCCTTTAAAAATTAGTAAATCGTTACGGTCTTTGTCAATTTTAAATTAGTTTTGACTTTATTTGAACTATTTAAAATTACTTGTCACGATTTGAATTAACTAATACCATCTCATATTTATTTCTGGCATTTGTAATAATTTGAAGCCATCCTAAATTCTTTTTAGAGGATTTAATTTCTTCGAATATTAGATACATGGTACCATTTTCTTCGTTGACTTTAAATCAAGCCCTACAATTTCCACGATTTCAAGTAGTTTTAACGATTAGTAACTAATGTTTATAGTTATTGGCGAATATCAGCGACATTTATTCCATTTTAACGGTATTCAATTAGTTTCCAGTTTTAATTAGTTTGAACGATTTCTAGTAACTGCATATGAGTTTTGAGGCAAGTAGTACAGTCTTAAACTGAATTGACGCTTGTTTGCTTAAGCGTTGGTTTAAGAATTGGTGGGCTGGAGCGAGGGCGCTGAAAAAGTGGTGTGCTGAAGACAGCACGGTGCCGTGCCAGAGGGAAAGTCGGCCAGGCTAAGCACCAGTCTCAAAGGAAAACTCAACGGAGTGTTCATAAGAGACCGTTAGACTGGTGCTGATGTTGTTCACAGCAAGACAGTCCAAAGATACGTCACACTTTACATCATATTATCTGCACATTAGCTTAGTTCATACTTGCCCCAAAGAAAGCCGGCGAAGCGATTAACTTGGCATACAGCTGTGCTTTGCTTAAGCACAGTCCACCAAACAGTCTGTAATCCAAATCGAATTGATCGGTTTTTGACAATTTGAAGATTGAAACTATAACCGTTTAGGCTTTAGCGCTAATCTGCAGCTTTAAAAATGGGAGACGCTGGGAAAAGTACAAACTACAGTTTCTGGTGTGGTTTGTGTAAGGTTGACTTTAGTACCAGAGCGCAGTGGTATGTTCATTTGGTGGGGGATAAACATCAACATCAAGCAAGGTTGGGGATGATGGGGTGGGAGAAGGAGGAGAAGGAGGCAGTTCTGGTCACGTTTTCGAATGCTCCGATGGACAAAGAGGGAGGGAAACTGTTGCGGTGGGTTGCTGGCAAAAATTGGAGGTTGATCGTTACCGATTTCGTTTGGTGGACAGATCGCCCGAAAGTGGCTTTTGTTCGATTTGAAAACAGGTAAGAATGGAAAGGTTATAGAATTTTGATACTTTGTGCTTGAATATATTTTCTAGAGAGGCCCTGGAAATGGCACTGGAAAGGTGCCAAGAACGAGGACAACCGGAAGGAGTCCAGGTGTTTTTTCGGAAAGCCGGTGACCTTTTCGAGTTGGAATGTAAGACTTTACTAATTTTGTTAGAACTTTTAGGCATGCTTTGAAATATAAAGGGGAAAGTTGAAGTTAACGATTGGTTTATTGGTTATTTTTTAGGGCTAGCATTTCTTCCCGAACAAGGGTATCCGGACAACTTGGAACTTTCCTTGCAGTTCGAAGCGATTAGTAAGCCTGTACGCGTGCCAGTTGAGGAGTGGAACTACATCAAAAAGTTGTTCAGATATCTTGTCGACCTTGGAAAGACCGCAAATCCGCCATTCCAAATTCGTTTCTTCCGGCATTCCTACTTCAAACTCCGTCTACTCGGTTCCTCCACTAACTGGTTAATTCAGGTGTCGTCAAACGGAAGTCCACTCCCAGCTGAAAACTTAGCTGATCTATTAAATAAAATCAGTCATCAGCGGAAAGTAATCCAAGTGGTTGATGATCAAGAGGAAAAGTTGAAGATGGGAACAGAATTTTACGGCAAAGAAAAGTCGTACGGACTTAACTTCAACTTTACAATTGTCACTTTCCGGAAGAGTATTGTCGAATCACAGTTGTCCCGTTTGACCGAATACCTTCTTGGATTTGATCCTCGGTGCGTACCACTTTTCACCTTGGTGTACTTTTGGTACTGTATCAATGAGCTTCGTTTTTGCTTGGATGACGCCAAAATGAAAAGTACTAGCAGTCCGAAGTGTGTTCCTGGTCCAGCGGCGTTGGATTGGATGATAATTTCATTTCTCGGTGGCGTTGCTAAATTGATCCCAACAGCTCGGCAGGTTTTGAAGCGACCACACACTCTAGTGTACGGGCTAAAAGACAATCAATTGGACGTTGGTGATACCGATTTTTGGGTGGAGTGGAGGGAGTTAAGGAAAGATGAAAGCAAGCCGGGTAGCAACGCTTTTTATCTCAGCGTACTAGACTTGGCCAAGCAGTTTTTCGAGTACTATGTCAAGTTACTTAAGAAGGGTCGATGGATTCTGAACACCAGAGATGGAGAGATGCTGTGAAGTAAAAGTATTGTCAAGCAATCGGAGACTATTCCCAGTGAAACGGGATTATCAGCACAGGAGATTGAAGACATACGACAAACGGAAGGGTTAGATTTTAAATCTACTCAGCTCTACATTCCCCACCCTTTCTACTTGTTATGGCAGCTGGGGGTTCAGAATGAGGAGGTGGCCAAAATGCAAGTCTGTATGGAGGCTACTTGCAGTAGGCTTGAAAAGTGGATCAATTCTCAGCGAGAACGGGGACATTCCAAGGGGAATCAAGTGGATCTGGAAGCAGTGTTGAAGGTTGAAGATTTGGGAAGTAGCCAATGATAAGTTGTTTTTATATAAAATGCATTTTATAAGCAGTAAATTTGTAACTAACTTCCGTGTATGCATGCATGTGAGGACAATTGGCATAATGTTCCCTTTCTATTGAATAATTTTGTTAACGATCAAGTTACATGCATTGTACAAAGTTCATGAATTACTGGTTTCCAATAATTTAAACGCATTTTTCCAACGAATAAAAACGGCGAACAAAAATAAACTTTCGTAACAGTTTTATTATAACATTTTATTGCAGCAGATCACACTTTACTTGAATCCTCCAGATTAGTTATTTATTGCAAACAAGATATAAGTACATTAGAACTTGCCATAAAAGTTTGGACAACCCGACAAGCTTTCTTTAAATTTCGCCAATTTACTTTGATTGTTTCCCCGAACCTTCCTCTGTAGACAATGAGCCTTCCAAAATCATTTCTTATAGGGCCTCCTGAATAGTTCGAATGGAGCATGGATCACTAAGTTCTTCTGTTGGGCGGTCTTTGGACGATCCACCCAAACTCAGTTTAGCTGGTTCACTTCCGGTGGAGCTTCCTTCACAATCCCTTAGCTTCACAGTGGTTTCCCAATGTCCTTGAACGACCATCGGTTCCGAGTTAGATTTTTTGGAGGCCCCCGGTTGAGCCGATAGGAGGGCTGCCTGGTTCATGGGACAACTTTGGCTTATCTCTCTTCCCACCAGAAGTCCCACACTCAGCTTCAGCTTCAGGAAGCAACTCCGTTTCCTTTTCCGGGTCAAAAAGAAACGGCTTAGCCGCATATCCATGAACTTTGAGTTCGTGAGTCCAGCAAGCTTTCGGAGTGTCCACCACCTTGTCACAAAGGGTGCACTTAAAGTTGTCTTGACTAACGTGACGCTGGTCGTGCCACCAAAATGTCATAAAAGTGGGGAACTCCAGATCACACACGGAACAACAGTGTACTTCTTTTGGCTTGGACTGGTATCCAGATAAGCGATGTTGAGACATTGGACCTGGAAATAAAAATAAAACTATAGATAGCACAAATTCACACAAAAAATGTTTCTTTTCCAGTTTAATTTCCACCACTTACCAAATTTTCCAATTGGAGCTCAGTTCCACACACTTTGGCATTTCCACTGGTTTGGTTTTGCTTCTTGGGCGCCATTTCCGGTTGGGGGCCAGATTAATTGCCTGAACAACAAAACAAAGAAAACTGTTAATATTTTGGAACAAATTAAACCAGCCCCCTCATCAATTTAATTAAATGCTATGCAGGAGCTTTCCCTCAACTTACCTTAGTCAACGAGAAAAGAATACCAACCTAAAAGCCTTGTAGGACGTTCAAGAAACCTCAGAATAGCTGGACTTATTTAACAAGTCGTCACCATTCACAAGTTCCAAACTAATCGGTAATTAATCACCCAATCCATAAAATAATCTGCTGCATGTTTTGGCTCTGGCTTAAGCTTGAAAAATCGTTGCCAGTCGCCCCTCTCCTTCTCTCACACGCCGCGCCACAAGTGTGCTGTGCTGTGCTTAGCTACTGTGCTGTGAAATATCTGAACTTAGCTTGAACACCAAACCACACAACGAACAACACAAGTGCTCAATTTCTGTCTTTTGGATTTAATCTCAGATCTCTTAATTTGCAACAAAAACTGTAGAATCGGGTGACCATCTGCTTATTAACCGTGCGAGCGTTGAAAAATGTCAACTGAAATGTAAGCTGGTTAATTATTTTTAGGTTAGGACATTGGTTTGGCCAAGTTTAATTAATTTGCTTGTTTATTTTAGGAACAGCATCAATCAGAATATGGGGGGTGCCCAGGCCACCGAAACGGAGCGCCTTCGTCAGGCGATTGGGGGTGTTGTGGAGCTAAGCACTTATTATCAGGCTCAAACTTCCGCTTTGAAAGATAAGTTGGAAGAGGTGGAGGGCCAAAAGAAGGATTCGGAGGATACGGTTAAGCAGCTTCAGCGCCGGAATGTGTACTTGGAGAACAGTGTGAAGAAGGAGGTGATGGGTGTACTGAACAGCGCCATGAGGGATATTAAACAAAAGAACTCTGAAGCATTGGAAGCCAAGAATAAGACCATTAAGGAGTTGGAGGGTGGACGAAAGATGGACAAATGGACTATAGGAAAACAAGAGGAGGTCATTGACGAGAAAAATTGGAAGATAAAGGCGCTAAAGACCAACTTGTCCCTTGTCAAGGAACAACTCAAGAAGGAGAAGGCTCGAGGTGTCCAGCTGGAGGAAAAGATCAAGAATTTAGAGAAAGGTCAGGGTTTGGATGCCCGAGCCAGCGAGCTGGAAGTCGAAAATCAGCGGCTCAAGAAGTTGAACAGGAAATTACTGGAGGAATTGGAGGGAATGAAGGGAAAGCGGAAAGTGGCTGGAGGTGATGGGGAAGGAGGAGGTGAAAGTGGAGCGAAAAAGTTGAAGGTGGGTGGGCAGAAGGAAATGGGAACTAAGAAGCGTGAAGAGGTCCCTAAGAAAACGGTGGAGCCTCGCAAGAAAAATGTAGTCTGCCCGAAGAGCGTGATTATCACTCTTGAGAGGTGTGATCGGGTTCCCGTTAAGAAGTTGACCTTGGAACAAGTAAGTGGAAGCTTAATTAAAAGAGGGAATGTTTAATTTGGTGATTTGTTAGTTAATTGTGTTTTTTGATTGGCTAAAGGTTAAACTAGAACCGGTGAGCGATTATGAGGATGAAAGCGTAGTTGAGGATGGCGGAAACGGAGAGGAATTGAAATTTGATATAAATCGGGTAAGAGCTAAAGCTTTAAGACGGATGTGAAGGGTTAATAAGTGCTTATTTATTAATTTTTGTAAATTAATTGATGGGTTTTGATTTGGTTGAAGGTCAAAATTAACAAGCTGAAGGAAGAGGAGGAGAAAGATTATGTAGAAGGCTCAGGGGGTGATTTGGAGGATGATTAGTTAATTCGATTTCTCCGAGTTGTGTAGCTTTTCTTATTGTTATAAAGCCACTTAAAATTGATGTCAAATTATCACGTGAAAATAGCGAAAGACAGGAATAAATCAGCTTGGCTAGTTTTTGTAGAAGGTTTTGATAAATAAAGTGGTTTTAAAAGTTGAAAACAAACGATAATGGACAAAGTGACGTAGGCATTTAATTTTTTATTAGATTTGAAATTTTAACATTTCTCCATTTGCAAACCATGCTTAAAAGCGTAGATCATTGATATATTTTCTCAGAACCCATGTTCGATTATTGTGGCAATCATACAACACAACCCACGTAGTTCTTAGATTCGCATTAAAGGACTATGCAACCTAAGGGCAAAAATTTTGACCTCACAGTTTATTGCTGATTCCGATAGAGCTTTTAAGGCTCTACAACTTTGCAATTTAAAGTATGTCATTATTTCTTAACGTTGTCGAGATATGAACGAGTTTGTAATTTTAGCTCCCATAATGCTCCATAGTAAACATCCTTTTTTCAAAGTCGTGGCTACCCATCGCGCCCACTTTTGATTTTTGATGTTGATAGCAGCTTAGAAAGAACGGTAAGTGAGGATGTTTTTTAGAAGTTACTGGAGTGGTCTTCTTGCAAACGTCGAAGTTGTGGTAGGTCAAACATGGAGGTGGTTTTTCGGAACAACTTTCTTCTTAATCGTTGTAGCTTCCACTACACACCTCCAATTTTCAAAGTTAGCAGCTATTTTAAAAGAGTAATTTCTAAGGATTCTAACGCAGAAAAAATCAGGACAAGACGTCATTATTTAGAAAAGTTATTAAGCTCTAACTTAGGAGGGGCTGTTCGAGAACCCTCAAAAACAGCCCTATTTCAAGCCTACATTTGACCCCCGGGCCCACCTTCGATTTTCAATTTTAATAGCAATTCTGAAAGCGCTTGACTAGGAGATAAAACTGAGAAAAAACTAGAGTGGTATCTTTCCAAAATTACACACCTGGTCGTGTCAATATCAAAATACCTCTAATTATAGCCGATGGGTGATACTTTAGCACATTATGTCTGATAATTCATAATTTTGGAAAGATACCACTCCAGTTTTTCTCAGTTTTATCTCCTAGTCAAGCGCTTTCAGAATTGCTATTAAAATTGAAAATCGAAGGTGGGCCCGGGGGTCAAATGTAGGCTTGAAATAGGGCGGTTTTTGAGGGTTCTCGAACAGCCCCTCCAACGTTAGAGCTTAATAACTTTTGTAAATAATGACGTCTTGTCCTGATTTTTTCTGCGTTAGAATCCTTAGAAATTACCCTTTTAAAATAGCTATTAACTTTGAAAATTGGAGGTCTGTAGTGGAAGCTACAACGGTTTAGAAGAAAGTTGTTCCGAAAAACCACCTCCATGTTTGACCTACCACAACTTCGACGTTTGCAAGAAGACCACTCCAGTAACTTCTAAAAAACATCCTCACTTACCGCTCTTTATAAACTGCTATCAACATCAAAAATCAAAAGTGGGCGCGATGGGTAGCCACGACTTTGAAAAAAGGATGTTTACTATGGAGCCTTATGTGAATGCACAATGCAAGTGGCGAAATGTATCCAGCACAGCTTCCACAACTGGAACATCACCAGGATGTATCCTTTCAACGAAACAACGTACCACCGCAGCTCTCACCAGGAGGATATCATAATTGGATAAACACCGCTGCCGACAAAGTGAACATCGAAGAATCCATAATTGAAGGAGCCTACAATACAACGCGTTCGGACATCTCTGCTCCACTGGAAGATCCTTTACGGAATAAAGGGTTATTGATGTGTCATCAGAATTTGAATAGTGTTAGAAACAAATTTGATGAGATTAGGTGGTTTATTGAGTGGTATAATCCGGGTATATTTTCAATTACTGAGTCAAAACTAGATACTGACCGTGATCCCGATAGTTTATATGGTATAGATAGGTATATAATGATTAGACAAGATAGGATAGGAAAGGAAGGTGGAGGTTTAATGTGTTATGTAAGAGATGATATAGAGTACGAAAACATAGATTTAATATTTAATACTCCAACTTTATGTGAATATAGTATCCTTAAGCTTAAAAAGAAAGGTATAAAACCTTTTTTCTTTGTAACCATATACAATCATCCAAACACAAAGGTTTCAGTTTTTATAGAATGGTTTATCAAGATATGTACGTTTTTGAACTGTAAAAAAGAGGAAATCGTGATAATGGGGGATTTTAACATTGACTTGTTGAAAAAAGAATCTAGTAATAGCTCACAAAACTGTGTAGATTTTTACTTTGCGTGCAAAGAATTTGATTTATGGCAATTAATTAGTACCCCCACCCATAACAAAGGCGGACTGTTAGATCACATTTATGTAAATAGGAAAGATATTTACTCTCAGTTTGGGAACTTAGAGTACGCAGGTTCCGATCACAATTTATGCTATACAATTAGGAAACTGTCCAAATTCAGATTTGAACCAAAAATTATTAGAGTTAGGAACTGGAAAAAGGCTGACTGGGTTAAGGTTAAAGAAAAGTTATGTATGTTTCGAGAAACAGATAATATGTACACATCAGTGCATGTCAATAGGAAAATAGACGAAGTTTTTACTAATGTCAATAATTATGCGATGAGTGTATTAGATGAATTTGCACCAGAAAAATCAATGATAGTAAAAGGCAAATATAGTCCTTGGTTAACAGAAGAACTTCGTAGCTTAATGAAAATGAGGACTAAGTATCACAAAAAAGCTAAGCAATCTAATTTACAAACTGACTGGAAGCAGTACAGAATACAAAGGAATTTAGTCAATAAGGTACTCTCTAGAAACAAAAAGCAATTTTTTAAAGATCAATTTAGCAAGAAATGTAAAAGTGAAGATATGTGGAATAGTATAAACCTATTAACAAAATTCAGGTGTAGAAATTCGCAACCGCTGACGTATCTTGAGGTAGGGAAAAAGAGAGTGTATGATAGGAATGAAATCAATGATATATTAGCGGATACGTTTGTAGTTAAAGATTCAGAAACTGAAAATGGAATTGCGCAAGAAATTAAAGACTATAGGGCACAGTATAATTACTCTAATAGTTTACCAAAAGATATTGAACCTATCAAAATATCAAATAATGAGGTCTTAGAGGCAGTGAAGTCTTTAAACACTAGAAAGTCACATAATCCAAAAAGTATGGCGCCTCTGAAAATGATGAAGAATGTTACAGGTATATTTGTAAGTATTCTGACTTTTTTATTTAATATTATTATCGAATGTAAATCAGTACCCACAGCTTTTAAAAAGGCAAATATTATGCCACTGTATAAGGGTAAGGGATCTAGAAAACATGCAAGTAATTATAGGCCGATATCTCTTTTAACCGATTACTGTAAAATTTTTGAAAAAGTACTATCGGACAGAATACAAACACGAATTGAATCACAATTGTGTGAAAAGCAATTTGCTTATCGTAAAAACATGTCTTGTCATACGGCGTTAGAAATATTTACCAATGACGTGTTTAAATATATAGATACTCCAGGATCTAAGGTAGGAGCAATATATTTAGATTTTTCTAAAGCGTTTGACTCTATAAAACACGATATTCTAATTAGGAAATTAATGAACGAATACAATTTAGAACCTTGGTATGTAGAGCTTATGTTTGCAAATACTAGTGACAGAGTTTTTAGTATAAATAGCTCTGAAAAATGTTATCCTTTGAGTAGAGGAATCTGTCAAGGATCTGCAAACGGTCCTTTAACTTTTAGTTTGTACATAAATAGCATCAGCAAAATTATCAGCTGTGACTTTCTTATGTACGCTGATGACATTATCTTATATGCACAAGGGAAAACCCTTCAAGAAATAAATAAAGTTCTTGTGCGTGAAATGGAAAAAATACAAAAATGGTGTATTGAAAATGCGATGATTATAAATTACGACAAGACAAAATGTATGTACTTTCACAAGAGTCATGATGTAACAATAAGGAAGGAAAATGTAAATGGTATTTTTGTAGGAAATCAATTTATTGAACGAGTTTACGAATTTAAATATCTGGGAGTGGTTCTTGATCCATGCTTATCATTTAAGTTACACTATGAGTATGTAACTTCCAAACTTGTCAAAAAAATTAATTACCTTCGTGGTTTTAAGCGATATTTTACTCCACCAATTTTTAGGACAATGGTAACTGCTCATATTTACTCAGTTATTGATTATGCGATTGATATCTGGGCCGTTGTATGCGATAGTGATTTAAACAAATTACAGAGGAGAATCGATAGGCTTTTGTTAGAGTATGAGCACCCATCGTACTCTAAACGTAAGAGTTTTTCTGATTTCGAATTGAGTGTAGTTAGACGGAAATTTGACCTTCTGTCAATTAGGGAAAGACGAGATGCTATTGTATTGAAACAGGCACGAGTATTAGTTCTGAAGGAACAGTTGCCATTATCTAAACGTAAATCAACAAGACTGACACCTTTGGCAATAGTGCCACGCTTCAAATCTGAAAGTTTCAAAAGGAGTTTGGTTTACCGTAGAATTAAACTTTGGAATATGTTACCTAAAGATCTAGATGTATTAAATATAAGTTCGACATCTTTTGAATTAGCGGTTAAAAAACATCTATGTTGTTAATTTTATAACTCAAATAATCAAAAATTACTGTTAAAAATTAGTGTTAACTTTAGTATATTATTTATCGATTTAATGTCACCTTATGGAGAACAGAACGATTGTACTGCTTACTTGTTTGTATTAGTGCATAGTACTGAAAAGGCTAGACAATAAAGATCAAATTCAAATTCAAATTCAGCACGATGGACACCTGTTTCCAGCACCGTGGCTCCAGCACCACAAAAATACTGTATACAGCACCTTCACCGCTTTGCACCGTGCTTGTAGACTACAAGTAGTTATATTATGTGGAATTGCACAATTTATTTAAAAATTCATAAAAACTCGTAGAATTTAACTTTGAATGGTCCAAAATGATTGGAAACCGCATTAAATAAGTTAACCGTAAAAATTAATCTGTGGAGTCTAGATTAAATTCGTGGATATTCATTAAAAGCTGTTGAAATTTGGTAAAAGTCATACAATTTAATTTCAAATTGTAGAAGCCAATTCCGAATTGTATTAATTAACTAGAAGCTGTAAAATCCAAGTTAAAGCTGTCACAAAAAAGTTTTAAAATGCAGCAAATATCCAAATTAATTAAAAATCAACTCAAACTAAACTGGTTAATATTAGTTAGGAATCCGAAAATCTGTCTAAAAATTGCAGAATGCAAAAAAAAGAATGGAAAATATTTAAAACTTGAGCAAAATACTTAAAATCCAGGAAAATTATTTGAAAGCCGTGGAAGTTTAGTAGATTGTAGAAATTAATCCAAATTCCTTGAAATTTGTTAAGAATGGTACACTTTTGATATAATTTCTACAGTTTTACACGAATTAAATCAGAATCCTCTATATTAAAACTATTTTGAATCATTTAAAATTACTTGTCACGATTTTGGATTAACTAACTATCTGAAATTGATTCTGTGATTTTTAATTTCGGAGCCACTCTTAATTGTTTTTGGGTATGCAGGTCTTCCATTTATGTAAATATTTTAAAAGATTCCCCGTTTCTAGTTGATTTGTTTTCTGCTTTCTAATAATTTCTATGATTTTAAATTAATTTCTTCATTGTATGAATCCTTTAAAAATAATTCCTATAATTCCTCAAAAATTTGTGAAATTTTCATTTGATTTATCTATATTTTAGTAAAATTGTACAATTTCAAGTACTTCCTTGATTTTGAAATAGTTCCTTTGATTATTGATTAATATCAACGCGTTTTAATAAATTTCTACGAGTTCCAATTAGCGTCTATGATTTCTAATTAGTGCGTACAAGTTTTGGTAGGTTTGGCTAGTACAAGTAGTACAGTTTTAAACTAACCGATACTTGTTTGCTTCAATGCTGGGTTAGGGCTGGCGAGAGGGTGCTGAAAAGGTATGGTGCTGGAGACGGCAAGGTGCTGTGCCAGGGGAGAAGTCGGCCGAACATTAAACAAACTCCAGGAATATTTTTACATAACTCATCTTAAGTCACTGCTAGACTGGTGCTGGATACATGTGTTCATGGTGCTGAGTGCTGAAAGCAAGTGACATGTCATGACAGAGTCAAAATTTACCTGATTATATTTATTTCTGATTTTCTACTAACTACATACAAAATTCAGCGAAACTTCTATATTAATGATATCTTAGCCTTTAAAGAAGCAACTTATGTAAGCTTATAAATCATATCCTTTCAATTCACTTCTTGGTTGTAGTTATAAGTTCTCAGGCATGTAGAAATCAGTTTTATAATAGCACAACAAAGTTCTTTCGCATTCTTTCCATAACTTGGTCGCTAATCTGGATAAAAAAGATAAATTAAAACAAATATTAAATTCCGGTTAAATAGACAAGAAACAACAACTTGCTTTCAAAATAAATTATCAATTTTCTTACTTGGCTAAGATTACAATCTCCTTGAAATTGCAAAACCTGCAAATGCTTCATTTTCAACAGACCAAAACGGCAACCAAAATCGGATAGGAATAGCTCTCTTCTCACCAAGCTTATCCGAAGTTTCTTCAAATCTTAATTTTGAAATCAAATTTTATCAGTTTTAAATGTCCCAATAGATGCTACCTTTAAAATGAGTTTAATTATGCTTACTTTTCAGAAGGTGCACAGGCTCCCTACTCTTCTCCATTACATCCAGTTGGCTGGAAGGTAAGCCCTTCAAAGTTTCCACTTCATTTTCGGAGAATCCCGTGAAAATCGCATCAAAATTAATATCATCCGTACCAACTAATAGTTTAATTTCCTCCAATTGTGGCATGGCGTGTCCCACAATGTTCAAAAAATTGGAGCTGACGTGCAGAAAAGCACTGCGCAATTTTGGAAATTGCCTTGCGGCTTGTAATATCTTCTGAGGATCTCTTGTTCCAAAGCTAAGATTAAGATACTCGACAGTTTCCACGGGTTCAATGTCGTCATTAAAGAAACAGTCCAACGGGTTGGATGTATTGTTGGAAATAGTTAGTTTTTCCAAAGCTGGAAACATGTCCATGTAAGAAATGCGTGAGAATAAAACCGGGGATTCAACATTTAAAACTCTCAGCTTCTCCATGCGTGGACATTCCAGTCCAAACGGCGGACTAGGATCATCGCCATAATTTCCCAAAACCAGCTCCTCCAAAGAAGTGCTCTGAGACTGAAGGAAAGCTACTACACTTGCTGCAGTGACTATACCCGGATCAATAGCCAAGTCCAAAAATTTGAGCTGAAAACCCATTTCACTCAATCTGACAAGATGCTGTGTTTCTATCCACCGGCATAAGAGGAGTCGAGTGATTTTGCGACAGTTTAAGGCTTCCAACAAGTCCATAAATACAAATGTCCTGGGTTCCCCAGTAATGCCAATTTCCTTCAAATCTGAAGCTCGTTCCACCATCCGCAAAAGTGACTTCCGGCTGGATCCCATTGGAGCCGCTTCGTCGGCCTCATAGACCAAGAGTAGTTTCCGGAGATTTGGAAACTCAAGATTTTGTGGTACTGCATAAAAGCCATAAATGTCAATTTCCGTGGCAAATGGACTTATCACACGAAGAAAAGTGCTAACTTGGCGTTTCTCTTTTGTATTCATGGGATCCGGGTATGGGAATGACACAAGAAACTTGGTCCAGGGAAACTGTGAACTACTTCGAATCACCTGGGCCAGCTTTGAAATATTCTGAATATCCACCGGATATTCATCATTTTCATTTTTCAGAATGTAGATAACATGATTTCCTTTCAAAATTGCTTGAGTACTGAAACGATTCCAGGAGCGGTTGACTAACCGACAATTTTTCAAGTCCGTCAATGACAGGTAACGGAAGAGATGGGCCATAACCTACAACAATTATAAATCTACTGGTCAAGAATGCTGAGATTAATCACATTTTACTTCAAAAATTGCTGGAAACTTACGTAATCATTGAGCATACTGATGTCCGTCGGACAAACAGCATTTTCACTTGTTATCGCAGTACCCTCCAAAACGGGAGTCCCCTTTGTCTCCTCCGACATCTTAACCGCAGCTTCTAGTTGTTCACCTGCACCCAGACTGTTGTCACCTTCAGAAATAACGGAACCACCGTCATTGGATGTCATCTTGCTAATTATTCACTTTATCTGTGAACCACAGGCTGCGGTAGCAATAAAAAACGAGGAAAGATTAATAATTTTCCCGAACTGAATCCAACTTAACTAACCAACAGTTGAACAAACCAACAAATCTGATCCTCAATTAATATAAACCGAACAACTTTTGAATATTTAGCTCACCTAAAAATTAACTTATCCCGTGCAACCTATTAATTAAGCTTGATTGACAATTTACTATTCCCTCGTCACACGAATAACTAGTTAAAATTGAGTAGTTAATTGGGTTTCTTGTTAAAGTCCACCGAAAACGGCTTTCTGAATGCAATTGACAATGAAACGACCAGCTGTAAACTTCACAGTGTAAAGCCCTGAGCCTGACGGTTTGTGTTTTGTGTATGAAGTTGGCTCGCATCCCCATAAAGCTTGAAGTTGGCCCCACCTACAAAAATCGCATATTCTAGTGCATTAAGACTTTTGATTCGCAAAATCCTCCGTAACAGCGCGCATGTACTAAAACCATTAATTTTACCTTATTTTCTATTTTCAGCATTGATCTGCAAATATGTATAACTTCAGTCAAGTCCCATACGGCGAAATGTTAGTTTTCCAGGGGTGAAAATTTCACCCTCTTATAAAGGGGCTGAAATTTCTCGCCCTAAATCATCAGAGGAGGATTAAATTCCACCCTCTTTGGGGATGAATTTTTACTCGCGGGTTCACTAATTAATTGTTTTTCAGGAATATATCGAATGAGTTATATTTTATCGTAATGGTAATATGGCGACACTTTACCCCATGGTAGGTAAGATTTTACTCCCTGGTACTTGACTGAACTTAAGTATGTACTTAATCTTAAGTACTTTTTCATCAAAACATAACGGAACAATATTAATTTCTGTGTTTTGATGTTTGACTACCATATCCGATGGAAAATCTAAACTAAAGCAAAGATTTTTGAAAATTTTAAAACAATTGCATGATTGGGATGTATAAAAGTATAGCTATGGTAGACGAAGTACGCTAATAAGTTCGTTAAATTGTAAAATTTCAAGTTGGCTTGAAAACGAGATGTAAAACATTTGTTGGCTTATTAAGAAGAGGGTTACAGTTACAATATAGCTTTAATCAGGTTTCATCAAACATTTTTATAGAATTTCATCATTTGACAAAATTTTGGATGGGTTAAATTATAAGCTCGGTTCATTTAACAAAAAACGCACTATAGTTCTCAGTAACGTGACATTTTAAAACTAGAAACTTATTTAATTCAACTTTTCTAAAATCGACACTCTTCGCACTCATTGGAAACAAGTTACAAAGTTAGTGTGCTTGATGGCTACGCATAACTTAATTTAATAACAAAATATTACACAGATGTGTCATGTACGACAAATCTTGAAATATTAACTCTATTCATAATATGATTATGATATAATCCTTCCATCACCACAGTTTTAAACTAAACATAAAACATTTCTATTTCATTTTGACTTCACTCCAGTTAAACCATAACCTCCCTTCCTTCAAAATCCATGTTTAAAATGCGTCCGCTGGCCCTCCACTTGGCTGCCACTTCCTCAGAGATCTAACCCACAATTAAAACCCAATCAAGTAAAGCTAGACCTTCGCCAAATTTAAAGTTTGATTAATTAGCTAATTTTGTAATAAGCCATCTTACATAAAATCGATCTTTCAGGTTCAAACATTTCAACTTCGGCATTTTCATAAACGCCAGGGTAAAGGACACCTCGGAAATTATTGGAGGCGGCACTCCTTCATATCCAAGCGGACTAACCTGTTCCAACGTCAATGACTCCAAAGCTAAAAGAGGAATCCAAAAAATCATAAGATTTTAATAAAAAATCTATGCCACATCATAATACTATTTTACTTACAAGTAAGCTGCTTAATACTTGGTTCATTATCTTCCGACAACTCCACGTCCTTCCAATTTCTTGCAAATTGCCTCAACTGTCTAAGAAATGGTCCAGGAGCTCCCACAAGAACTGAATCCCAGTAATCTGGATTTTCTACATTGTCCAGTTCACACGCTAAGATCTTCAAAGTGGTCAAATGTTTCATTTCCTTAAAAAGGTACATTAAGCCATCAAGCTGCCTCCCGTTTAGTTTTAAGGTTAAACTGAGCAGATTTGGAAATGCAAAGTTGATTCTTTGCATTGCCTCCTGTCCAATGGGTAGCACAAAATATGGCAATCCTTGCATTTTATCTTGGCGAACCAACTGGACACTAAACTTGGTAACTGATCCCCAATCCTGATTTTCTGTCCACTTGTCCAACATCTCCCTTGACTGATTCCCTATCTTCAAATGCTTCAACTTTGGCAAGCACTGGCTCAGAGGTTCATGATGATTTTCTAGTTCCAGGGAAAGGCCATGGATTTTCAAACTTTCCAACTTTTCCATAACCGGAAATTGCACAAAATTACTAATCCTTGGCGGACCTTCATAGGGTGGGTTCTCCAACACCAGACTTTTCAGATTTTTCCTCAAATTGTCCAATGTTTTGGCCAGTATTCCCTGCCTCATTTCCACCGGTCGTAACCGCAGGCTAAGTGTTGTCAATCCTGACATTGTTCCATTCTCCACCAGCCTCGTTAAGTGTTCATCGTGCAAATTACATCCTAGTTCCAGCTTGGATAGCGTCTTAGGAAACTGAAGATCGGAAATAATGTCGGCCAACGGAATCCAGCCAGGGGCCCATTTTGCGGGAGGCACTACAAACTCGGTGAGGTTCACAGCCTTTGTGACAAGAGCTTGAAGCCTTAGCTTAACCTTTCCAATCATGTCACCACGACCTGTTAAATCGGCCATTTCCTCTTCAGTGAAGCCATGGGGAACGCCGGTGTTTCGTTTAAATTGTAAAGAAATCCGTTTTACAAGGGGAACTTCAACTTGATCCCTTGTAAAGTTTTCCAGAATAAAACCTCCAGTTTCACTAGGCATCCGAATATCCAGCTCCACCAAACCGTGACCACACTTCTCAAAGAAACTGGTAAAGATTTTACAATTTTCTTGTCGGCAGGCGTCCTCCAAAATTCGCACTTTAATTGTGGGAAAGGGCTCTTCAAACAACCGTTTTTCTATCGTACTAACAAACCGGTTCAGTTGCTTTTCTCGAGCAAAATTATACACCGACCTGTCTTTCTTTGGTCCCAACTTGAAAAGAGGCTCCCGCTTTCGGTGCAGTAGGCTGGTAACGGCTTCTAGCCAACTTTTGTCCACCAAGCGGACTGATCTCAGATTTGCAACAGATTTTTCTGGATTACTGTCATGAATCACATAGTCCAGAATCATTTGCAGCAGCTGGAAATCATAGTGATTAATAAAATGAGTAATTAATTTAAATGACAATTTTCAAAGCTTTCTTACCTCGGGTGTGTTGAAAATTGCGCTGACACTGGGATTTTGCCTGGGTTCCTTTGGAGTACTTGGTTCCTCCCGGGGGTTCTTTTCACCTTCCATTTTCCCACCAACCTAAACGACCACTTTTTAATCAAATGGATATTAAATCAGTTAAAGTTAAATTAACGCCAAGAGGGAATTTGACTAAATACCACAGAACAACAGAAAAGGCTAGCACCATCCGGTTTCTTGGACCGACACACTTCAAACTTGGCTTGTGCTGCGCAAGCTTTTCGGGCACAGTGACTATTTAAAATGAACTGTATCATGTATCGCTTAAATACTTGATACTTTACTTAACTGTCCGTATTAAAAAAAGCAGAATCATGTATCGGAAGAGTGAATTACGTAATGAATCTCTGTCAAATGGCGTAGTAAGGAATTGAGTGACTGACAGTTAAGGGTCAAAATCAGGGGAGAAATCCACCTAAAACTACGTGTCGCACAGCAGTAATCTATTGCATTGGCGTATTTGACTATTAAGTCCCGGATTCCGAGCATCATTACCCGAATTTTAACAAACGGATTGTGGATTTTGTAATCATGGTCAAACACTAACCTATCAAGTGCCGCATGATATAGATCATACTTTAAAATACTAAATCACTGCACTGATGGATGACCTTCGAAGCTATTCAATTCACCTGCAATTCAATACGGTTTTTCTCTAGAGTCTGTATTCGAAATTTGTTTGAAATCGGATAAGCCATCACTGCGAAAAATGTATTCGGACGTAGACCACAAAGTTATGTAGAATCTTTCGATCTCTAATAAACTTTAATAAAGCGCAAAACATATGGCTTAAAAAGCGTGAATCAGGGCCCTGAAAGCTGAATTTTAACAAACCAACTGTAAATTTGCAATCCTTGTCAAAAATTGACTAGAAATCCTGTGTCGCTCAGGATATAGCATGTAAAACTGCTTTATCAGGCAAGTAAGGCCCTGAATTATGGCAATAAAGCAATAAAATCCTAAATTAAACAAAAATCTTGGTAAAAACGCTCTAAAATCATGTGTCGCACAGTATGATTTCCTGTCAAAAACAGTATGACAGGGTCGTGACCTGTGCCCTAGAGTTGACTTATTGACCTGTGATTCAATATGGTTGTGCCTGAGGATCTTTCGTATCCAAATACCAAGTTTGGTTGTAATCGGTGCAGCCATTGCTGAGAAAAACACATACTTAAGGAAGGACGGACGGACCCTCCGGCCGGTCGGAATAAAACACTATCTAAGTATCTCAGCGATACTTAATAAATATTATAATGATAAAAAATTGAATTGGTTCATTATGTATACAGTGTAACACATAATAAACTCGTTAGCATATTTCCCAACTTAAAATCTATCATTTATAATCAAATTTTTCATAATAATTTATACAAAACCAGTTTAATCACCGTACATAAATTCCAATCCTTTTCTTTAAGTAAAACCATGTGTGTCACAGTAGAAACACCATAAAACAGGACTATTCGCATTTCATTACCTGAAGAAGGTCTTTAAAACAAATTTTTAACACAAAAAATAAAGTTGAAAGACTACATGTTACAAAAACAAACGGATACACCATAAATCATTTAACATTTCATTGTACAAATATTACAATCATACATCATAATACATCATAGGTACTTTATCAAATGGCCATAATAATTAATTCCGACGTACTGATTTCATTAACAGTTTTAAATTTACTTTCCTTCCTTTCCCGAGCCTGCTTCAAAGAAACCCAACGTCAACTTCCATATCTTCCCACTGGTCATCATCATCATCAACCATTTTACGTTGAAACGGTGGAGGTGGAGGCATGGTGGAACCAGCAGATAACCAGGGAAGCTTGGGAAGCTTCTTTCGAATCTCCATAAACATTTCCCGAAGATCCTGGTCATTTAAGCCCAACGCAGCCAGTCTTTCTTCCATACTACGCTCATGTTTCTTTCCAGCAGCACCGGAAGTCCCTGGTTCAGCTTCAGGTTCTGAAATTTGCTCCGGCTCCGGGTCCTTCGGCGGGTCATCAAGAAACGGCTTCGCCGTATAGCCATGAACTTTCAGTTCGTGATTCCAACAGTCGTTTGCACTGTGCACTAGCTCCATACAAAGCGTGCATTTAAATTTATCCTTGGCAATATGGCGCTGTTGATGCCAGCACCATGTCATAAAATCGGGGAACTGCTTGTGACACACGAAGCAATAAGGCTCTTCATTGGGCTTGGCCTGATCCGATTTGTCCGGAGGGATGCACGGGCTTTGAGTCTGGAAATGAAATAAAACTACAATCAGTCTAAATTCTTATAAAAACCTGACAAGTTTAAAATCAACCACTTACCACAGTTTCCAAATGACTCGGCTGCGGCTCACTTTTACTTTTCTCCGCCGACTTGGCCTTCTTCTTGGACTTGTTTCGTGGCATTTCCTGTCACGGTCAGGCTAACTGCCTGCAAAACTAAAACAAGAATATCGTTAGCAATTGAAAATCCGTTAAACCAAAGCCGTCACCAATAATAATTAAATGCAAAGTAGGAGCCTTACCTTAACTCTACTCACTAGTCAACGTCAAATGTGCAACTAAAATCTTGTAGGAACCTCAGTTAACCTGAAAATTACTTCCCACCTTCAATCAATCTTCACTCTTTCAGGTCTTTCAAAATTAAACGCAAATTAATCCCCCAATTTACACAATAACCAGCTGTTATAGAGTCAGCTACTGCTTTTGGCTTGAGGCTGTAATAAAAGCCACTGCTACTGGCCTCTCTCTTTAAGTGATCTGCTGCTGTCCGTGTTGCCCCAAACTATTCTGGTTCTGTGATTAGTACTGAAAAACCCATGAAAAGCCAAAATGCAGGTCAAGTCAGTTAAGATTAAGATCATGGACAACAATGAGATCATGGATTCGGATCCATGGATCCATGGCCACTATAATATAGCGATTCATGTTAATTGGTGAACAGAGTAGATATTCCTTGCTTCCGGTGAAAGTTGGGTTCGAAAAGAACGTTAAAATGGTTCGTTAAACTATTCAACTATTCAACAAGTTTTGTGTAATGGGTGGTGATACGACAGCATACAACGACAATGTAATGGCGTAATGTTAAAAGCATCAAGAACACAGGTTTCCAGCACCGTGCCTCCAGCAACGCCAAATCCTGTTTACAGCACCCAGACTAAATTACGCCGTGTTTGTAGAATACGTGTAATTTGATTATTTTAAAATTGACAAATTATTTAAAAAGTTCATTAAAAGCAGTAGAATTTGATTTAGAATGGTACGATTTAATTACAAATCACTGAAATAAATTTTAAACCGTGAAAATTAATAAATATTAAGAAAATTGGATTTTTGTATTGCTTTCCACGATTTTAAATGATTTGCAGCAATTCTAAATTGTTTTCAATTCAGTTAATTATTTTTCAACCTTTTTACCATTCCATGTTACGTTTAACAGCTTTAAAGTAACTTTTATTATTTGAAATTAATTTCTAGAATTTTTAATCGATAGTTGTGCCTCTTGAATTGAACTAATTTCTACGAATTTTTCGGTAAGTGGTAGAGTGTCAAAGTAATTGGCACTTGTGTTTGCTTAAGAAATTGAGGGCTGACGCCAGGGTGCTGAAAGGCAGGGTGCTGGATAGAAAAGGCTGCTGTGCCGTGGGGGAAGTCGGCCCGACAAAACAAATGTGCTAATTAAACGAAAATTTTTTGCGTACTATAAATCACTGTTGGACCTGTGCTGGACACAAGTATTAAAGGTGCTTAGTACTGAAACAAGCCAAAACGAGCGTGTAATCTGCTGTCGCTGCTTTTCATGTCCAACCAAACTGCCGTCACATTGTACGTCATCCTCTGAACGTTAGCCAAGTTTAGTCTTGCCCCATAGCAAATTTTTGCGCTGGCGCTTGTTTTGGAGGTTGGCTGACAGCTGTCCCTTGCTTAAGCGCAGTTCACCAAACAGACCACAACACAATCTAGTCAATCGTTTGAATTGGAGATATAATTTTTTGTGACAATTTAATCAAACTGCAGACCCGTGTTTCCTTTGGTGGCTAATAGCCACTGGCTATCTTTTGCTTTAAAATGAGTGGGGCCGATACCTGTACAAATTACAGTTTAGGGTGCGATCTGTGTAACGTGGAATTTAATTGCCGTGAGCAATGGTATGCACATTTGATTGGGGATGATCACCAAGTTGAAGCCAGATTGGGAATGCGGAGGTGGGGAAGGAGGCAGAGGGAGACGGTGTTGGTGGCCTTTAGTACTGGACCGGTCAACTCTAAGGCCAAGGCAGGGAATCTGATTAAGTGGTTAGCTGGAGAGGACTTCAGGGTCATCGTAGCGGATTTTGTTTGGTGGGGGGACCGACCTAAAGTGGCTTTCGTGAGGTTTGAAAGCAGGTGAGAATGGCAAGAAAATGGAAGGATTAATTAGCTGTTTGAATGGATTTTAAATTAAAAGGTTTGTGCTTGATTGGTTTTGTAGGGATGTTGTTGAAAAGGTGATGGAAAGGTGTCAAGGAACAGGGCGATGGGAATCATGTGCACTTGCTGAAGGCCAGCGATATGGTGGACGTACAATGTAAGTTTTTACTGATTTTGAATTGCTTAGAACTTAATAAGTGAAGTGGTTAACTTTTGGTTTATTTGTATTTTTTAGGGGAGGCCTTCCTTCCAGAATACAGTGGTATGCAGAACATGGAGGATTCCGAGTCGGAACTGGTCTTGAGGAAGCTGGAGCCTCCACAGCATCACCGCCCACTGTATTCAAAGATTTCAGTGTCCAGTTTGAAGCCATAGCGAAGTCAATTGAAGTGCCTCCAAAGGAATGGAAATTCATTCAAAAACTGCTACAGTATCTGGACCGGAAAGGACAATTCTTTGAGCCGCCTTTTCAAAGTCACGCATTCCGGCACTCGTATTTGAAGTTACGCCTACCTGGCTACTCCACAAACTGGATGATTTACGTGAGCTGTGATGGAACACCCTTTCCTGCTGATAACGTGGACGATCTACTGTGGAAGGTGACCAAGTTCAAGAAAGTGGAACAAGTGAAGGATGGTAGTGATCGCAGCTCTGCGTTAGAATTCCGAAAGGAAATGGAATTCTCCAGTGTCAACTTCACACTGGTCACCGATGGCATGAGTATTGTGGAGGCGCAGTTATCTAGATTGACTGAGTATCTGTTTGGGTTTGACCCCCGGTGTCGTCCGCTTCTGGCCTTGGTGTACTTTTGGTGTAGTACAAACGACCTTCGTATCTGCTTAGATGACAGCTCAATGACAGCTAGCTGTATCCCAGGACCTGCGGCATTGGAGTGGATGCTGCTATCGTTTCTTGGTGGCATTGGAAAAGTAATTCCAACGGCAAGGCAGATTTTAAAGCGACCCCGCGCTCCTGTGCACGTGCTTGAGAATGATCAACAGTTAAACGTGGGGTTTAGCTTGGATACTAAGTATTGTGATGAATGGAGAGCTTTAAGAGAAGACAGGAGTGACGAGGGAACTGATGCCTTTTTCTTGGGCGTGCTACAACTTGCTCAAGAGTTTTTCCGATATTTTGGCGAGTTATTAAAGAAGAAAGGGTGGGTACTGAACACCAAAGACGGGGAAATGATAAGGACAGGGTTGGTTCTTAACAGAAATAGAGGAACCTGTATGTCAGCAAAGGAATTGGAACATGTAAGTGTGGCAGTCAGTGAGGAACAGGACAGGGAATGTCAAAGGATAATGCTGTATGTTACAAATCCATTAAATCCTTCGTGTCAGTTGGGAGTGAAAAACGATGAGGTTGGGAAAATGCAGCTTCTGATGGAGGCTACCGGAGAAAAACTTCAAGAATGGATTGACTTTCAGCTTGGAATGGGCTATTTCGGAGGAAAGCAAGAGGATTTGGCAGAGGTGCTAAAAGTTGAATGATTGGGGAACGGGCCAGTTATAACTTGTTTCTCTTTTAACATAAAAACTAAAACAACATGTTTAAGATTTGAATCATGCGCAAGTTTGTGAGTTTACAGTTTTTAAATAATTTATTCAACGTTAAAACAACATGCTTGTATAAACTTGTGTAAAAATTATTGGTGAACAATAAAATTACAGTTTTTTTTACGAAAAAACAAATAAAAAATGACTAATCGCTTATCATAACAGTTTTTTAATAAGTTATTATTGCTGCTGATCACTATCTTCCTGAATACCGCATCCACGCTTCCCATAACATGGCCGATTGTCGTCTTGGTCTTCTTCTGAGCTTAAATCTACATCCAACGGCGCTTGCTGTTCACTGTCTGATATTGACTCACTTTCCGACACAGTCACCATTTTCGGTGTTTTAGGTCGATAATGTACATAGCCCTTTAGCGGATCAGCCACAGAATGGGAATTTCCTCCACTGCCACTTGACTCCATGCTGTTTTCACCGACCAAATTGCGCCATTTTTCAAGACCACCGGGTACACTAATTCTGTCCAAAACCAAACGTCCTCCTCTACCAAACCGAGGCCTTGTAAATCCGACAAAATTGTAACCATTTTGACTGGGAAGCGATGTAGGATAAAATCGAAGGCGTTTATCCCCAATCCCGCTTTCATCCTCTGCGCACCAGGGCCACGAAGGGTTTTCCAGAGGCGCTTGGTAAAGAACACCTGCCTTACGCCTAAAGGCGTAAGGACCTTCATCCTCTTCTTCTTCAGCGTCGTCCTCCGACATGGCAGCCTCAACATCTATTCCAGAACCCAGAAGACCTGGAACCAACGACAAACTGCCAGAGCTGGTGGATGCTGTGGCACCTTCCGAAGCACTTTTATTACTTGTGTTTTTGTCCAGTTCTTCTTCTTCACTACTCAGCGATGATAAAGGAGGCTCTTCGACTATCGGGATAACAGCAGGACTTGCTGGACGCTGCAGTACTGCTTCAGAGGCAATTTCCCCAGAATAACCGCCAGCCTGGTACCTCTTCTCGAACACTTCAATAGACAACAGTACCAGTTCCCTTTTATTCAATTCTCGCCACTTCACCATTTCCAGGATGCTGAGAGCCCTTGTCGTGTCCCTCTGGAGTTTGAGCATAATTCCATAAGACCTTTCATCTTTCATCCGACTCTTGCGGGTTTGCACCGGTTTTCCTGACCGATTCCTGAATGCAATGTACGGGTTATTAGTTTTAACACGGAGCCTGGCTTCTTCAGTCCGTACTTGAGGTATCAGTGGAAGTTGCGTTGTTAGCCGTTTATTGAGCCAGTAAGTATAAACAGCCATGATGACGTCATCATTCTCTTTAAGTAGTGCTTTGGCCTGTTGAAGAGTAACGACGGTTTTCTTTCCGCTACCTTTTTCAAGTTTGTCCATCATCTTTTCGAACTAGAAAGCATAATATTGTTATTAAAATTTCAAACCTTGTGAATCCTTCATTTTATTCATTGTTCCAGTTTATACCTTATCTGCTGTCAATTCCCATCGACTATCTTGGCTGTTAAGCCAAACCTCGTCATCCTGATCCATATCGTAATCTGGAATGTCACCCTCCACTGCCAATAGTTGAATGTAGATGAGCTTTTTAGGTTTCTTGATGTTCTGAGGATATAGTTCACTTATGTAGGCCAAATCTTCGATATTAAGCACCTTAGGTGTCGGAATAACGGTACCTTTCCCCTCTTCCTCCTTGTCCATTCCAGTTGACTTCTGCGCCACTAAATTTTCAACAACAGTGTAAAAGTCCGTGTCTGGGTTTTCAGCAGCCAAGTATATGGGCAACTGCTTGTTGGGGGCCAGCCCCGCAGCTCCGAGAGACAAGTTGCTCATTTTATCCCCGTTTCTGTTCAATTTCCGGTCCAAAGGGAGGTAAACTGCGTGCACAACAAAATAAAGAAAATTGTTAGCATCAAACCAAACCAAAACTCATCAGTGGCTAATAATTAAATGCTAAGCACCAGCGTTTACCTCAACTCACCTTAGGCAACAAGATCACCTCCCAAAATATCTGTAAGATCCTCAATTAATTAGCACTGAATTACTTGGAACCTGCAACAAGTCTTGGCACCTTCCAAATTAAACGGCAATTGATCACCCAATTCACACAAAAGGCAGCTGTTTTGTATTCAGCTTTTGGTGTGGGTTTATAAGAACCGGTGCTACTGGCCTCTCTCGCTCCTTTCTTCTCACGCCGCGCCACAAGTATTAGCTACTGTGCCAAGGCAAGTGGCGTAACCCACCAAGTACAATGAACACATGTTTCCAGCACTATGAAAAATCATGTTTACAGCACCATGGCCCCAGCACCTTGAAAGTTATGTTTCCAGCACGTTGCCCGCATTGCGCCGAGGTTGTAGACTAGAATTAAATTCTAAGAATTTTTACAGGTTTTAAAATCAGGTGGACGGAGACATAGCGTGAAACGGTGGTTTGAAAATGCACGATTTAATTAAGAATTAAAACGATGCGATAGTGTATTATGCAAGTACAAGTGGCGTATGCTTCAGCTATCATGAACGCATGTTTCCAGCACCATATGACTCCAGTACTACGAATATCCTGTTTACAGCACCGTGGTTTTACACTTACAACTAATTTTATTGATTTGAAATTGCACATGGTATTTAAAACATGAATAAAGCCCGCATAAATTAATTTAAAATGTTACAAGTTACTTGATGAAAGTGAGAAATGAGTTAAATCCGCCAAAATTATTTAAAAATTATGGAAATTTTATCAAAACCCAATAAATTAATTAAGAAGCATTGCTATTGAATAAAAGTAGTAGAAATGAATTTAAAATGATAGAAATCAATAAGAAATTGTAATAATTTTTAAAGGCTGTAAATGTCAACTAAAACTGAAATATTTTAAAGTCAGGCAAATTATATGAGGCGACAATTTTCATAATGCCTCTCAATAATATAATTAAAATCTGTAGATTAATTGGAAATTGCACAATTTATTTAAAAACTATTTAAAACCGTAGAAATCAGTAACCATGGCTGAAATTAAAATGAATTGGTAGAAATTAATTTATAACCGTACGAATAAATCAAAAGTCATGGAAATAAGATTAACATCAAAGACAAGAAATGAATTTAAAATTGCAGAAATCAATAACAAATTGGAATAATTAACTACAAGCCGTAGGAGTCGACTATAAACTGTTATGAATACTTAAAAATGCTACAAATTAATAAAAAGTCAAAGAAAACAACTTGAAATGGTTCTAAATTAGTTTAAAATGTTAAGTGCATAGTATATTAAAATCACAGAAACTAATTAAAAACGAGCAAAATATTTAAAATTCTTGCACAACATAATAAAACCGTGAAAGTTCTTTGAAAGTTGGATTAATTTTTCAATTGTTGATTCCATTAAACCATTTCAACTTACTTTTCACAACTTTGAGTTAACTGATACCATCTGAATTCGATTAAATCATTTGGAGCTATTTTAAGCTGTTTTTAATTCATTTCAATTAATTTCAATCTGTTTATCAATTCTAGTTAATCTTTTCTGCTTTTAACTAATTGGACGATTTTCAATCAATTTCTACAATGTTTTGTTAATATCTCCGATTTCTTCCTACTTTTCACGATTATTTTTATACGACTTTTTATTAATTGGCAGGATTTTTAATAAGTGTGTGCAATTTTGTTGGTAGGTACTACAGTTTTAAAGTAACTGGCACTTGCGTTTGCTTAAGCATTTGAGGGCTGGAACCAGGCGCTGAAAGGTAGGCATGCTGGAGACAGGTAGGTTGCTGTGCCAAGGGGAAAGTCCCATCCAAACAAACAAGAATTTTTGCGTTCATGGTGCTGAATGCAAGTGAAAGTTAGCTTGTAATCCGCTGCTGCTGCTTATCATGTCCAAAGTTACGTCACATTGTACGTCACGTTATCTGCACAGCTTAGTTGAACATTGCTAAAAGTACGTGAGCTGGCGCTTGCCTTTGCAGACAGCTGTACTTGGCTTAAACACAAAACATCACAGTTCACAATCTAGTCCCTTGCCTCTGATTGTTATCTTTTCAGACAGTTTAAACTGTAGACCTGTGTTAACTTTACTGCTTATCTTGAGATTTGAACATGGAAGGGGCTGATAAGTCAACAAATTATAGTTTGTGGTGTGATCTTTGCAACTCGAGCTTTAACTCCAGAGCGGAGTGGTATAATCATTTGGTTGATGACGAGCATCAATGTCATGCGAGGTTGGGGATGATGGGGTGGGGGAAGGAGGAGAAGGAGGCGGTTTTAGTGATGTTCAGTAGTGTGCCGGTGTACAAAGAAGCAGGAAATTTACTGGGCTGGATCGCTGGGAAGAATTGGAGGGTGATGGTGACCGATTTTGTGTGGTGGGGAGAACGACCTAAGGTGGCGTTTGTTCGATTTGAAAACAGGTAAGAAATGGCAGGGAAATGGAAGGTTAGCCGATTAGCGTTTGGAAGTGACTTTTCATAAGGTTTGTGCTTGATTTTTTGTAGGAAAGCGTTGGAAATGGCGCTGGAAAGGGGTGGAGGCCAAGGACAATGTGCTGGGATTCAGGTGCACTTACAAAAGGCAACCGAATTGTCAGAGATACAATGTAAGGTTTTACTGGTTTTGTTGAATGAACTGTGCATTAAGATGAAAAGGTGAAAGTTGAACTTGTGGTTTGTTTGTGATTTTTGTAGGGAATGCATTTCTACCTGAAAGTCCACAAAACTTGGAGGTTTCGGATCCGCAACTCTGTAGCCCCAGCGTATTTAACGATCTGAGCTTCCAATTTGAAGCTATTAGCAAGCCAGTTAGAGTGCCTTATGTGGAGTGGACATATATAGAAAGACTGGTTAAGCATCTGAACCGCATGGGAAAATTCTTTGAGCCGCCATTTCAGGTTCTAGCCTTCCGTCATTCCTTCCTGAAGCTTAGACTACCCGGATACTCCACAAATTGGCTCCTTCACCTGTCTTGCAACGGATGCCCATTTCCAGTTGAAAAGAAGAATGTGTTGTTTAATCGAATCAGTAATCAGCTGAATGTGACGCAAGTTGTTGATGATAAGGATGTACAGTTGGAAATTGGCACTGAGTTTCATCGCCAAGAAGGTTCGTACGAGTTCCACTTTACAGTGGTTACTTTTGACAGGGGTGCTATCGAGGCACAGCTTTCCCGATTGACCGAATATCTTCTGGACTTCGATCCTCGTTGTATTCCACTTCTAAGTTTGGTTTACTTTTGGTGTGACACAAATGACTTGAGTGTGTGCATGGATGAAGGCACAGTCAAAAGGAACCATAGTCCAACTTGTGTTCCGGGTCCAGCGGCTTTGGAGTGGATGCTCGTTTCATTTTTAAGTGGCAAGGCTAAGCTGATTCCCACCGCTCGAATGATTCTGGACCGTCCACACACGCCAATTCATAAGCTTAAAGATAACAGATTGGATATTGGATTTGCCACTGATGCGGATTACTGTGATGAATGGAAAGCTAGTATGGAAAATGTACCTGAGGAGGGGACTAATGAGTTTTACTTGAATGTGGTGGAATTAGCTCAACGCTTTTTCCAGTATTTTGGCAATATACTCCAGAGCGGACATTGGATTTTGAACACTCGTGATGGGGAATTGGTGCCTAGTGACAAGATTGTCAAGATTGATGACGAACAGGAACCTGAGCTAAATTCCGAAGGAATTATGTTATCCCAGGAAGAAGTTAAGTTGGTGCACAAAGCCAAACGAAGAGGTTGTCACAAAGTTAAGTTTGGTGAGACGCGGTTGTACATTATCCATCCGTTGCATCTGGTCTGTGATTTAAGACTTGAAAATGAGGAAGTTGGTAGAATGCAGCGGTTAATGGAGGCAACTGGAATAAGATTGCAAAACTGGATTGAGTGTCAGCGGGAGAAGGGACAAGAAGTGGATTTAGCGGCGGTGCTGAAGATTAATGAACCGGAAGTGATGGTTTTGTGAGTAAATAGTTCCTAATTCCCTTTGAAGCTTACTATGTACAACCCCTTTGTATTATGTATGTACAATTTAATTAAGGTTAGAAAGCTTAAACTTACGCATGTTTATAAAAGTCCTGTTTTAATACGATTTCAAACCTGAGTTGTTAACATTTCGTTTTTAATGAATTGCTAAAGAATTGATACTGGATACATAAAAGCTTGAATGATCGATTTTTAACCTTTTATGCTACTTTGTAGACTAGATTGAAAGCCCATCTTGTAATAAAAGTGTTGCCAGTTTTGAATTTATTAAAAATGTAATCTGTTTTGAAGAAACGTCTTCCTATTATACCTATGTTATGTTTAGAAGAGGAACATCGAAATATAATATAATATGTATTGGGTACCAGGTATAATAGGTATAATAGGTATACACGTAAATTGAAGAAGAATACATTGTGCACACTATATTTATAAGAAAAGTAGCAATATAAGAAAAGGAAGAAAGATGTAAAGAAATAATATGGATTATGTAAGTACTCTTGTTGGGATATTTTGGGTACTTTTTAAGATCTGCCCTGTAGGAGGAATAAGGAGGTGATAAAGTAACATGTAAAGGGTGTTAAGGATAGAAATGAAGATCGGTATAAGGTAAAATGAATGTAAAGAAGTGAAGGGTCCTTTTTTCCTTTTTCTCTGCATGTTGAGAGGGTAAGTTGTTTGGCTCCAGAGAGCAATAAAAAGGGAGAGTTCAGTCCAGAACGGGATCAGTTCTCTCCGAAAAACAACGAACACAACAACAAAAATATCTCAACTACAGAAAAGAAAAGAAAAAAGGTTCTTCGTCTTCTCATAAACTGATCTCTACGAACACTGTAAAAAATGAATGACGTAATTATGAATGAATAAAAAACTGGGAAATTTGTAAAACCAACTGCATTGTTCCACTTCAGAAAGAAAAACGACTTAATAATCAGCACTGAAAAACATATTTACACATCTACACAAAAGGATAAAGAGAAAAAATATACACATCTAAAATACGCGTATCATTTGGTGGAGATGCGGGGTATAAAAAACATTGAAACCAGACAGAAGAATTAAATAAGTAAAAAAGGGGGCACTGTAAGACAAATCGGATAAACAGCAATAAGGAGCAAATAAAAATTCGGTGATTTCAGGAATAAAAATGTGTCTTATCTGCAATAAGTTCACCGTTGTCATTATCTTTATGCTTATAGTTTTTATTTACATTGCTTACTACACAAAAGTTCCTAGTGTATTCCCACTTCAACGTATGGACTAAGCAAAAAAAAAGGGAACCCAGCCCTAAGCTGTTGAGCGTAGTCCTACCATTTAAGTTACACCCTCACAATATAAAACAATAACATTAACAAGATGTCTCATGATGGTGATGTTGAGGTTTTACCAGCCCGTGGTGCCGCGTATGGTCCAGTGAAAATAGCTGCCCACATGGGTACGTTTACGGGTGATGGACTGGAATCAGGATATGACTTTATTGAGCATTTTGAAGAAGCTGCGAGATGCAACAGATGGGATGAAGTTATTTGTGCCGCGCATTTTCCTGTAACATTAAAAGGAACTGCAGCGAAATGGTGGCGATCATGGAAAGCAGGGCGTACTAGGATACAAAACGAAAATGAAGAGGAGCGCATTCCTCCTACATGGAACGATATTAAGTCAGCATTCCGAAATGCATTCCCAGGTTCATCCAGTGGAGTGACTGCGGGAATTAAATTGAACAACAGGAAACAGAGACAAGAAGATACTATTGAATCATATGTGTTTGACATACTTGCGCTGTGCGACGAAGTCAATCCTTTAATGCATGAGCGAGCAAGAGTACATTACATTCTTCAAAATATGAGTCCATGGTATCTTACAAAAATCATGCCATTCAATCCACAAAGCATTGAAGAAATCTTAGATCATATGCGTCGGCTAAATGAAATGAAAAGAATGGTAGATCGTTCACATGGACAAGAAATAGGAATGTATCCAGTAACACAGGACCAAACCGTCAGCATCGAAATGAAAGAAATGGTTAAACAGACACAAAAACTAGTTGAAGAACTCATTGAAATACGTAAGCAAGAAAGACTTGAAAAAGAGGAAGAGTTACAACGCAGGCGTCAAGAAACTAGAAGTAGTAATGCACGTTGTTACAACTGTGACATGGTTGGACATTTTGCTAGAGATTGTCGCAAGCCTCTCAGACAAGGAGGAAGAGGTTATCAACGTTCACAACCTTTTAATGCAGCGGTACAAAATGAACGTCGGGATTTTGCCAGATATCAGTACAACCGTGAGGCTGGAACAGCCTACAATACTCCTAGATACGAGAATCAAAACACTCAAAACCGGGTATCGGAAAACAACAGAGCTGGCGGAATGGGCCAATCGTCAGCACCGACAGGCCCGAATCCAACAGTACGTTTTTAGGACGTATTGGGGAATGTGACATAATGTTAAAAAAGGCAAAAATAAACGGACAAGATGCAGAAATCTTGTTTGATAGCGGCGCAGGATTGAATGTAGTTAATAAAAAGTTTGTGAAAGAAGAGAACATAATAAAATTAACAAAGCCAGTGAATTTATGTGGAATATCAGAAGGTAGAATTGTGCCGTTAGGATTCTGCGAAGTAACTCTCCATCTAAATAACAGGAGATGCTCGGCAATAAATGCTATTGTACTAGATAATACTACTAAGTTTGATTTAATAGTGGGACATCAAACCATGAGAGACTTAGGTGTCTGCATAGACTACAAACGCGATTCTATTACAATAAATGATGAAGAGATTCTTGATGATGGTTTACAAGCAATCATCTGTACAATACAGATTGAAGATGATTCCCTTATTACAGACAGTGAAACAGAAAATTCTGAGAGTTGTTTATCAGGAGATACGCAACTGTTAAAATCAGATACTTGCCGAAGGAACTTTTATGAAGAACAATTAGTTAAGAGACAAAACAAAGAACAAGGAATTCGAAATGAAAGTGCAAATATTGAGAAGAAAGAATTCGTAGAAAATAATTTAGAAGAGCAGCAAAACGAGAGAGAAAGCAATACTTATCAACCACGACCAGACACGGACTTGATGTCTGAAGGGTTAGAGCACCAGAGTGTAAGAAATATTGATATTCAGATGAAAGAAAGTGATGAACTTTATGAGAAAATGATATCAGATGAGTTAAGTATTGGTGAACGTAAGGAATTACTGCAAATATTAAAGACGCACAAAGATGCCTTTTCTTTTCACGGGGAACTTGGACGTGTGAAATCAAAGTACTGTCGAGTCAAATTAAAAGAAAATGCCCAGCCCTTCAAATCAGTGCCGTACAGAATGAGTATATATGAGAGAAATATTATTGAAGACAACATTAGCGACTTATTAAAAAGAAAGTTGATAAGTAAATCGGATAGCGAATTTACTTCTCCATGCTTACTAGTAAAAAAGGGTCACAAAGGAGCCGATGGTACAAAAACAGAACATAGATTTGTAACGGACTTACGAAAACTAAACAAATTAGTTCATCAAGACCATTATCCACTGCCTAACATATCAGATGTGCTTGATGTGCTTAATGGAAAGCGGTATTTCATGAGTGTGGATCTAAAGAAAGGCTTTTGGCAGTTAGAAATGGATCCTGAAAGTCGTAAATATTTAGGATTTGTGACAATTGGAGGTTGCTACGAGTGGAATGTGCTTCCGTTTGGATTTGTAAATGCTAGTTCTATTTATGAGAGAGAAATGGAAGACCTTTATCGGGATGAGCTTTACAAATCAGTTGTAATCTTCGTGGATGACATTATTGGATTCTCCGAAACATTCAAAGACTTCCTTAAGAAAGTAGATTTAATATTAAAAAAATTAAAACAACGAGGTTTCCGTTTGTCTCCTGAAAAATGTTCGTTTGGCAGCAGCGAAATCAGTTGCCTAGGATTTCGAGTGGGAAAAGAAGGACTCAAACCTGATCCAAACAAAATACGAGCCATTCAAACAATTGAACAACCTAAAACCCTAAAAGATATCCGAAGTTTTTTAGGAATTACAGGATTCTACCGACGATTTGTTGAAAAATATGCAAAAGTTTCGAAACCCTTAACATCTCTATTACAAAAAGATGAACCATTTGAATGGGGTGATAAACAACAGAGTGCATTTGACGCGCTCAAGAAATCATTATGTACGGCACCTGTTTTAAGAAGTTTTAATCCAGATTTACCTATCATTCTTCATATCGATGCATGCAAAATCGGTCTCGGCTGTGTTTTATTGCAAGAAGAACATAAAAAGTGTAGGGTAGTGGCCTATGGATCACGATCCACGTCAAAAATAGAACAAAATTATAGCATTACTGAACTGGAATTTCTGGGTTTAATATATGCATTAAAACTGTTTCGACATTATTTACATCAACAAGAATTCACTGTCTATACAGACCATAAAAATCTAGTTACGATGAATTTTGCAAAAGATATAGATACCGGCAAATTACTTAGATGGTGTTTACGACTACAAGACTTCAGGTTCAAACTAATTTACCGAAAAGGGAAGGAAAACATTGATAGTGATTTTCTCTCAAGGAACCCATCAGAAACAGCGGAAAAAGAAGAAGATTCCGCACTAGAATTTCCGCTATACGCCATCTCTATGGAAGATCACGAAATACTTCAGAGTAATGACACGTTTTGTAACGGGGTTAGAAAACTTCTAAAGAAAAAGGACAAAAGGGCTCACAAACGATTTGTGGAAAGAGATGGGCGGATTTACAATACAGAAAATGGGGAGTTGAGATATGTGGTTCCGAAGGCTATGATACCTTTTCTGTTGGCCAAGCTTCATGGGGAAGATGGAATACATTTAGGATTTCAAAAGGTTTATACCATGGCCAAAGATAGATATTACTGGAATAAAATGCGCAGAGATATTCTAAAGTACATTACTAGGTGCGAAGTATGTTTGAAAAAGAAACACAGTACACAGAAATCCTATGGCATGATGCAAGGTTTGCCAGTAGATGAAGAGCTTTGGGGAGTGATATATATGGATTTTGTTGGTCCACTTGTGAGAACAGACCACGGGAATTTGCATATGTTAGTGGCAGTAGATTCGCTTACAAAGTTTACTATTGCCAGGGCATTTCCAAATGTTAATGCCGATGCCGTGACCCTTTTTATTCGAGAAAACTTTATTGGTCAAGGAATTGTGCCACGAATATTACATACAGATCGCGCCACTATCTTCTTCAGCCAACAAGTAAAACAGATTTGTGATTCTTGGAACATCAAACAATCATATACATCCGGTTTTCACAGTCGTGGAAACGGTGTGGTTGAACGAGGTATTCAAACGATAATGAGTCTTATTAGATGTCAGCTACGTGATGCACAAGAAGAATGGGACATGCGTATTCCTGAAATTCTATTTGCGCTTAATACATCAAAATCTACATCTACAGGAATAGAACCTTATACGATGCTCTATGGTTATAAAGCAAGACTACCACAAGCAGAACATCTTATCCCTTCTGAGTTAACGCTCAGGACACCATTAAATCACGAAGAATTAAGTGAACTTAGAAAAGCTACCATAAGAAGGATTGAAAACGCCCGAGTACAATACAAAGCCAGGTTTGATTCCAAAAGAAAAATATCTCCGTTTAAAAAAGGGGATCTTGTGTATGTAAAAAAGCTATGGTTTTCAAATGATGAGCATAGAAAGCTTGCAAATGAATATGAAGGTCCTTTTCATATTGTGGAGACATACGGATCAAATTTGGTAAAAATAGATTTCAAAGGTAGAAGGCACAACATAGTTCACGTTGAAAAACTTCGAAGGGCATACAATCATGAAATTACTGACTCCGGTAGTGAACATGAAAGTCTTATTGATCTTATACAAGATACAGAAGACGAAGATTATCCCAGAGATATTCAAAGAAACAAATCAGAAGAAGAGGAGGAGCTATTGGAAACTCCAGATGAGTTATCCAGCAAATCAAGTGAAGAAGAAGAATTTTTTGACGCAACCCCTCTTCCAGAAAGTCAGAGAAAAAGTGGAAGAATGCGTTCAAAACCGAAGTGGCGCAAACACTACGTAACTGACGAAGAAGATCTCTCCGAATTTGACTAAGAAATTCATATCCTGTACATATTGTATAAAAAGTGCAACGTTAACAGTTTAAAAATAACATACGCAGATAGACCAATTAAATTTTCGTGTCATCCACCAACAGTATAAAAGACGGAGAATATTTCAAAATCAAATCATTCTAAACAACAACCTCGAATAAGAAACAACAAAAAAAAAAAGGTAGCATCTCCAAGTTTAAAATAAAAATACACACCTTCACCTCAAACACAAAAAAATAAAAACCAATCGTCGCCTCCAAAAAAGAAACTTAACATAAAACACAAATACACTAACTTCTAAAAAAATTACAAAGTGTAAACGGAAAGGAAACATGAGGTGGAAAGTGGTGGCTTTGCTGCTTACTGCAGCATTGCATTGTCAGGCAGCATTTAACATACATGTTACCAGTGGCGTTCAAATAAAAGAAATCAAAGGAGCAGTCCTTTATCCAGCTTCGGTACCTCTAATTTACAAATTCCCGGGTATTAACACTGTGACGGATGCACCATTCCAATGCGAACGGTTATGCAACTGGGATGAGGAAAGAGGTCATGTCAATGGAGTAACCAAAGAAGGAATGGAAATGAATGGTCAACGAGGTTGTCGCGTGACTCATGACGTGTTTAACATGCTACAAACAAACCGAAGGTTGCTTAAAGAATTAGAGAATGAAAGCAATGGTGTAAGAGCAGCTCCAGACAGATTTCCAAGAGACACCGATTATCTTGTTAGAAATACACGTGCAGCCCTTGCAGAGCCACTAGGAAACCTATTAGAGTTGATTACGGGGAATCCTTCAGCAAGTACCTTTCGTACTTACACGGCACATCAGCAATATTTGGATCAGTTTATGAAGAGATTGGCGGGTATGGTACAGAAGAAAGAAGCTGACTTCATAACCTTGGGTGAAGCAGTGAGCAAAGTGACAAGACAAACCAAAGAAGGGTTTGAATTAATTGATCGAGAAATGAAAAACATAACGCTGGCGTTTGACTATTTCGCCGAAAGATACAAGGACACAGATCTAAATCTTGTACAACATGCCGTAATTTCCGGTGATATGATGAGACTACAACATGATTTACTTTCACATTTATGGATGGAAAGATCCAAAGAACAATGCCTTAACAAGAAAATTCCTCGGCTTCTGATAACTCCATCCGACCTTGACAAGGATCTACAAAAGCTACGAAAAAAATTAGCACAATCAGATGCCAGGTTGGCAATTCCAAATTATGAATTGGATTTGTTCTTCAAGGCTAACGTAGCTGATTGTATATGGGAAAGAAATCAAGGAATCGTCAGAATTCAAGTTCCAATAGTAAAGATGCAGTCTGATTGGCGCTTGTTTGAAATACAATCTATTCCATACACTTATCATAACAGAACGTGTAGTCTAGACATTTCCACCAGCTACGTGGCAAAGAACAATAACGAGATCCTCCCTTATGAATATCATGATGCTCGAAACTGCATGACAGGACAAGACTTCTTGTGCCAATTACCGCAGTATGGAAATAAGCAAAGTAAGAAAAATACCTGTATCAAAAAGATTCTTCAAGGAGAATCAATAGAGAATCTACAAAAACTATGTCCATTAGACTGTCATGACATGACAGAACCTGAGGTATCACTAGTAGGACCTCGAAGGTACATAGTGACAAACGCTGCAAAAAACAGAGCAGTAATACAATGTCCTGGAAGAGAAATCCCTTTAGAAGGCCCAGAGATAGGCTCATTAGCAGTTGAACTTGGTTGTGAATGCCAACTGCTTATTGATTCAACACGAAGAGACGATGACTCATATCCTTGCATTGCACCCTTAATTAGAGGCGTGACAATCAATCATACATTACCAGCAATTTTAGCAACAAAATTTCCCCAAGTGCGAGTTACAGCCGACAAACCTATCTTACTACCTATAGGTAATGACATAAGTCATATTTTGGATCCTCAAATTGACCTTTTTGATGCACAACAACTAAAAACAACAAAAGGAGAAGTAGAATCTGAAATTGAGGCTCCAATTCCTGTTTGGATTAACGAACAGTTTGACGGAAGCCATTTGGTCATCTACACTTGGCTTACTCTGGCAAGCGGGCTGATAGGATATTTGTTTGTGTTTTACCGACCAATACCACCGACCACCCTAGGAGTGGCGGCGGTAAGCCTAGGAGCATTACTACCAGGAGCAGAGGCAAGGCCAATTCGTGCAGTAGACTGTGTTTTGCCAACCCATGTTGAAGTTTTGCTTTGGCTATACTTTGCATGGATGGCAGTATTTTCATTTCCTTACGTGGTAGCATTTATAAAAAATCAATGGAATCAGTGGCAACTCCAACGCACATTACGTTACCAAATGCGAGGTGCAAATAACAGGAATGTCCAAAACGGATTACTCGCTCACGGAGAAAATAGAAGGATCCAAGATGCTGAATTTCAAATTAACATGAGAGAAGAATACCGGCAACAACAACAACAAAGAGCTCTGGATGACAGAATTGCGGCTCAGGCAGCAATAAATGCTCCTGCTGCACCAAGTGCAAACCCAAGGGCAAATGGGGCAGTAGGAAGAGTTGTCTAAATTATATCACGATACAAACACGTGCTACGTCTCAGAATTACTACACCCTTCATTGGTACATTCAACATCATATCTACAAATCTTTATCAAACAACACAATACATTTATAATGAACGCGTTCGCTAAAGCACATTTCTTAAAAGCGAAAATATTAAACTCCTTACAGAAAACAATTTCAAAGTGCATCTTTCTTTCATTTTTCTGGATAAAAAGGGAAGCTTTATGACTTACTATGAGTTTTCGATTTCCAGAAGTCATAAATATTTTATTAGGGTAAGACCCTTTTTGAGTTTTTTTTTAAAAAAAACAAAAACAAGTTAGACAAAAATAAAGGCAGAAAAGGGATTGCAGGTCAAGTTGACTCCAAGAAAAGCGAGCAAATAGATTTTACAAAAAAAAAGGTTTAGCTTACAGTATTACAAAAACAACAGTGTTGCAGAAAAATGAGCTGCCCAAAAGAAAATGAAAAAGTATATAATGTCAACATGTCACAACAACATCATTCATCATTACTAGTTTTCACATCAGCGAGACAAGTATCAAAGACAAATTCAGTCATAAGTAAAAAAAAATGGGTACTCCATGGGAAAACACAGATAAAAATTATTATTGGCAAAAAGGGGGAGGGTATTATGGGAGTTACAACGACGGCAGTGTACACAGAGCTAGGGCACGAAACGGGGATCAAGGGTTACCAAGGGGAGGAAGAGAGGCATCCTATTCAGATGACAGGAGCATTGACGGGGGTTACGTTCGAGAGCGGAATAGTTATCCGTTTGATGAGTATCCGCGGTTTTGTGAAAGTAACGGTACTCGTGCAACATATGAAGCACCTCCAATTTCTTTGCCACAAAAAGATAAATCTGCTCCAAAAGAAACTACCCATAAGATACCTTTACTCCCGACTCCCCCAACAAACAAAACTATAAAACAAAAAGACATCCACAACAAAGAATCCACCGAAATCAATTCGGAAGAAGCTAATATAATAACTTCGTCTCAACGTTGGTTTGCACATGTAGGGAAAAACATTGGAATTCAATTTAACCATCTTGAGCAGAAGATGGACCTGCAGATCAAAAAGAAGTTAGAGAATGAATTAAGTGCGGGAGAGGGGATAAACAAGGAGGAAGTGTTGAAACTACTTAGTAAAATGAAAAGTGAAATAGTGGGAGAGTTCAATAAAACAATTGAAACTATCAGGGGGGAGGTTACAAAGGAAATTATAATTGCGAAAAGCGAAGTAATGTCTTTTGCCAGCAGTGTACTGCTTCAAGAAAAGTTAGAAAAAAAGGCAGGGGTAAAGCCCGAAAAGACAAGTAAAAAATTAAAAAAGGAAGGGGGCAAGAAATCAGGGAAATCACCATTGAAACAGTTTAGAACAAAAATTGAAAAGGAAAGAGCTAGGGAACAAGCCAGGATTGCTCAACAAATGGGGGATTGCGTGGGGGGCAAACGAAAACCTACTCAGCCTTCAAAAATCACCACATCAACCCCCAAAACAGCAGAAAAAGCGAAAGTTCATGTCGACAAACGCAAGGGAAGTGGGCAGAATAAAAAAATCTTCTAAGAAACAAAAGAAAAATGAAGCGTCCGTGAAAAGTAACAACATTACGGTTGCTCCGATTGAGCCACCAATGCTGGATCTTTCCGAGGAGGAAGATGAAACCCCACAGGTTATACCTGTGGTTCCGACTCCAGTTTCAGTTAAAGAGTCTGCAAGTGAATCATCCAGCAGTGATAGTGATTCCGACGAAAGTGATAGTGACGAAACAACAGAAGAAGAAGGTGAAGAAGACAAAGATGAGGATGATGATGGGGAGAGTGAAGAGGAACAGGGCCCACCTACACCAACCAGAAGCCGGCAGGCACGTGTGATTGAGGCGATGCTACAGGAACCAATAGAGCGAGGACCTCCTCAAAAGGCAACATGTCCCAAAATTCTTACTACAGAAAAATCTAAGAAAAATGCTGAAAGAATGGACAAACTCAACGAAGAAATGGCCCAAACTTTGATTCAACAACAGCAGCAGCTTGAGGAGGAAGACAAGGACGAGAATGGGGATTAGCGTTGGAGTTAGGTTGCGTGGCGTGGGAGGGACTATGAAAGTGGGGTGAGGATTTACAACGATTTGTAAAGTATTAAAAATACAACATTATTACTATAGTTAAGCATGCAAAAATAAAAACCACAAAAAAATTATGAAAATTAGCATGTAGGTAATTAAGAAACAAGTTTTCCAGACCAATTAATAGGATAAAATTATAAAAAAAAAAGACTCTGAAGTCTTTTATGGGGGAGAGCGTAAAAATGTTATGTTTAGAAGAGGAACATCGAAATATAATATAATATGTATTGGGTACCAGGTATAATAGGTATAATAGGTATACACGTAAATTGAAGAAGAATACATTGTGCACACTATATTTATAAGAAAAGTAGCAATATAAGAAAAGGAAGAAAGATGTAAAGAAATAATATGGATTATGTAAGTACTCTTGTTGGGATATTTTGGGTACTTTTTAAGATCTGCCCTGTAGGAGGAAAAAGGAGGTGATAAAATAACATGTAAAGGGTGTTAGGATAGAAATGAAGATCGGTATAAGGTAAAATGAATGTAAAGAAGTGAAGGGTCCTTTTTTCCTTTTTCTCTGCATGTTGAGAGGGTAAGTTGTTTGGCTCCAGAGAGCAATAAAAAGGGAGAGTTCAGTCCAGAACGGGATCAGTTCTCTCCGAAAAACAACGAACACAACAACAAAATTATCTCAACTACAGAAAAGAAAAAGAAAAAAGGTTCTTCGTCTTCTACACAAACTGATCACTACGAACACTGTAAAAAATGAATGACATATTTATGAATGAATAAAAACTGGGAAATTTGTAAAATCTACATTACTCTACTTCAAAAGGAAAAAGACTTATTAATGAACAACAAAAAGCATATTTCAAGCCGCAAAAATATACACATCTAAAATACGCGTATCACCTATACTCATCTAGTGTTATCATTATACAGCTAGTACTAGCTTACCTAAAACTTATTAAGTATTGCTGGTACTTCATTGCGTTTTGTTCCGCCCGCAGCCGTCCGTCCGTCGCAGTTTTTCTTTGCAATTTCAATTACAGCACCGATTCAAGTAAAACTTTGTATCGATACTACAGGATTATGGAGAGAACCCTAATAAATTTCAGGTCAATTAGTTAACTCTGGGTCAGAGGCCACAGCGACTTCAAACTTTTTATAATGGGATCCATGCTGTGTACACACGCGTGTGACACATGATATTAAGTCACAGTTTGACCATTATTACGAATTTGCAGTCAGTTTGTTAAAATTTGGGTTGAAAGGCTGTTTTAGTATTAGTAAGGTAAGATACTAGTAAGTAGTATCAGCATTAGTAAGCTTGTGTTATTACTAATTTTGCATTAGTCGATTTTTGTGAGCGCCATATCTCTGACACCAGACTGAATTTTCAATTTCTGTTTTCGCATAAAGGCTTCTAGTTAATGAACCCTGTGCGCCACGGAGCTCGATTTTTTAAATTGGACCATTAAGGTCAAAGGTCACGATAGATTTGTTAAAAAATTTTCAGCCACCTATTATAGGCAACACTAGATAATAGATCAGTTTTAGACCAAATTAACGAATCCGTTGTCAGTTTGCCAAAAGTTAAGATCACATGCCCGTTATTCGCATGTCAAAATTTGAAATCGCCATATCGGTAATCCAGCAAAATGTTTTTGGGATTCTGTTAACACAAAAAGGTTTTTGATCACTGGAACGTGGGCTCCACGAAGCTCCAATTTTGAAATTCGACCTCTAAGGTCAAAGGTCACGACAGATTTTTAAATTTCTTGAGTAACCTATGGCATGCGATACATGATTATAGATCAATTTTTAGCCAAAATGACAAATCTGAATTTTGTTTACCAAAATTTGGAATCGTTTAGCTAGAGCTGTTACTTTTTGCTATTATTATACTATCGGCTTTTTGTTATCGACAAGCTTACTTCGTTTCATTAACTCTATGATGTGGAACACACGATTTTATGTTAGTCTTTTCACAGGATTGGGAATATGCAGTAGGCTTGTTAAAGCCCTGAGTAAGCCACTTCTTTTAAAGTAAACCAGCGATACTCAATTCTGCTTTTTCAAGTTCATTAAAAATTTATTCTTGATTCGAATTCAAACGCTTCAAAGTTTAATTCATTAAATTGACAACATAATGTATATTTATTAAGTACATCTTCAGTTAAAATCCTCTAGACGTTGAGACCGCAAAATAAACCGGGACACACAACAACAATCCTCCCCCGCATCTTTGTGATTCGCGTTTTTATAATTACGAATTATCCTGCTGCTGTCAACGTGCTGTTTCAGTGCATTTTCGGCCTGGGTAGTCATCTACAATTTTCAATTAAAATTTCAGCCATGTTTCATATTTCAAAAATAATTTCTAGATAAATATTTATATGCACCTGATTCGACGCACAAATAGTTACGGATTTTAAAGTAGTCAGTTCTAGAATTCCCCTGTAAACCGCTTTGTCCCCCAGTCGGGCATCAAGCCCAGCAGTTTCCGATCCAATGCACAGGTTCTGAATCTTCAGCGTTTTGAGACACTTCAAATTTGTAATATTATTTTGATGCCTTTCCTCAGAGTCATTTGTAAATCCAGTAAAAGTCTCATCATCCATCCGACTATCATAAAGCATCACCAGTTCCTCCAAATTTGGCAGCTCTTGGCAAACCAGCCGAAACTCATTTTGCCACAGCACAGCCCTAAGAGTTTTCAAACCCGGCATACAAGTTTTTATTGAATTCAGAAATCGTCCCGGCCGAAAATTTAAATGAAGGTGCTCCATGTCTAGCATAACCCTTTTCGTGCTCGTTTTAAACCATTCGTAAGGTCTGTACAAATCCCGGAAATGTTCAATAGTCTCAAGTCTTTTATCCTGCTCGTAGCATTTAAAATCAATAAACAGTGTTTTCAGATAAGGCATCATCTCCAAAAACCTAAAGTCCCGTACGATGTTTCCGTGCAAGTACAACTCCTCTAACTCTGCCATTCTCTCTGGAAAAGCGTTTTGATAAGTCATTTTGTACACCGGTGGTCTAAAAACTGTTAAAACTGTCAAACTGCTAGCCAAATATGTCACAGTAGGAATTAACAGGTTTTGAATGTCTTCAATTTTGTCCCGGCTACTGTTAGACAGAGTCAATGCCAACTTTTCAACAGAATACTCACTGCACGTCCAAAACGCTTTGAGAGTCAGGTGCGTGGGATCCTTGAACCAGTCCAGTTCCATCTCTCTGTAGTTAAACAACATTCGGTGGCTAAAATACAAATTGAAAACGTCCACGTTCTGTTTATCCAAATTTAGGGCAAATTCCAGAGTGTCAATATTCGGAGTGCGGAGCAACAAAATACCCAAGCCGATTGGAAGTTGTCCGTCAAACTTGATTCTTCCTAAATTCCAGTTTCCTGGCTTGGCTTGATAAACTGCCAGTGCGTTATCATGTTCCACTTGAGTCAAGTGACTTGACATCCATTAACCACCAGGTTCCTAGTCAGTACCAAACTCTGAAGATTGGGCAATTTCTCGGTGATTAGCTTATCAAAAGCTTCTTCTGCCTGTTCAAAGAAAGAACAGCGGTCTAGTTCCAAATGTGTCATTAGTGGACCGACATCATGCCAAAAGTTTTCCAGGTTGAGGTAAAGCGGGTCCTTTTTATACGGATACTGATACAGTTTACAAAAGTGGTCAGGATCTTGTAAGGTGTCAAAATAGTCTGCAAGATTCCATCCTTCTTCAGAATCCCCTTGGCTTGGGGGAGTAATCCGGACTACGGCAACCTCACGCCATTTTTTAAGCGTTTCGTTGTACCAGAGCTTGGAAATTTGGCGACAATTCTTCAAGTCGTTGAATCCAAATGGATGCTCGAAAACCTTTCTCATGATCTGTAATCAAACATGATAAAATCAGCATACTTGCCAAAACTGCAATAATTTTAAAGAACTTATATAAAAATGGCTGCTTTACCAAAGAATTTGCTGCAACTTGTAGTCCAGGGGAAGGGGGAGGGTTGATTTCCTCCGCTTCTTCAACTGACATTAACTTTGGTCGCTTTGACACTGACATTGTGTCACTGGAGAATGTCGAATTTAATTGTGACATTGACAAGGACGACTGAGCACGTTGAGCCCGCGTGTCAGGCATGGTCAATTTGTAAGGTTTGGTAGGCAATTAATTTTCCAAAGCAATTAAAAATTTACTTGAAATCTAGTCTCTTCAAGCAATTTCCCCAAACAGATGAATTTAGCTAGGAATTCCCAATACATTTTGGGTATTTTCAAAACGAACGCCAATTAATTACCTCCACTTTACAGTACATTCACCAGTTTTCATTGAGCTACAGCTTTTGACTTGAGACTGTAGAAAGGATTGCTTTGGCCTCTCTTTTCTTCTCAAGTCACAAGCTGCTGTCCGTGTCGCCCCAAAGGACATCTATGAGTTGGCGCTTTGGGAACCATCTGCTTTCGCTTAAAAGCACCGACCAAAACAGTGCACTGTGCACACCACAAGATAGTATTTTGATTATTTTCCAGAAAATTTAAACCCTGGTTTTAACAGTTTTAAGCCTTCTGGTGCTTATCTTCAGCTTTAAAGATGGAGGGGGATGATAATTCTACGAACTACAGTTTGTACTGTGATCTATGCAAGTTTGGTTATAACTGCAGGGAGGAGTGGAATGTTCATTTGGTGGGGGATGAGCATCAGTATCAAGCGAGAATGGGGATGCTGAGTTGGGGACAGGAGGAGAGGGAGGCGGTCCTGGTGGCCTTTACAAGCGTTCCAGTGAACATGAAGGGTGAAAATTTAGTGAAGTGGATCGCTGGGAAGAACTGGAGGGTGATTGTAACGGATTTTGTGTGGTGGGGGGAACGACCCAGAGTTGCTTTTGTGAGATTTGAAAGCAGGTACGAAAGGGGGAAATGGAATGGTGAGTTAATTGTTGGGAAGTTAATTTTAATTAGAGTTTGTGCTTGATTTGTTTTGTAGGGAAGTGCTGGAGATGGTGCTTAAAAGGTGTCAAGGATCACTGGATGGACGCAGATTGCATCTGAAGAGAGCCAGCGAATTGCACGTGATGGAATGTAAGTTTTTACTGATTCCTTACAACCACTTCATGGATCAGGGTTAAAAGTGAAGGTAAAGGCTAACTTTTGGTTAATTTGCAATTTTTGTAGGGAAGGGATTATTGCCCGAAGAAGGACATCCAGCGATCTTGGACGTTCCGGGGACTGAAAGCAGGTAAGAAAGGCAGGGAAATGAATGATTAGTTAGCTGTCGGAAGGATAAAGGAATGACTGGGGTTTGTACTTAATTTTTTGTAGAAAATCATTGGAACTGGTGCAGGAAAGGTGTCAAGGATCACTGGAGGAAAGCCAAGTGCATCTTCAGAGTACCAGCGAATTGTTGGCAGTTCAAGGCAATTCAGAAGACTTGGAGGAATCGGATTCTGAAGTGTCTATTCAGGAAGCACCTGCTTCATCATCCAGTGAATTCACCGAAATTGGCTTCCAGTTTGAAGCCTTGACCAAGCTAGTTCGAGTGCCCGAAGTAGAGTGGAATTACATTCAAAAGTTATTGAAGTATCTTAACCGTGCGGGAAAATCTTTTGAGCCAAAGTTTCAAGTTAACATCTTCCGACATTCCTATTTAAAGCTGCAACTTCCGGGATACCCAAAAAATTGGCTAATTCGTGTGTCTTCAACTGAGTGTCGATTTCCAATTGAAAAGGAGGCAGAATTGTGCAATCAAATCCGAGACCAGCGGAAAGTGACACAGGTTACTGATGATAAGAACCAGAACTCCAAAATCGGAACAGAATTTTTTTGCCAAGAAAATTCGCACAGCTTCCGGTTCACAGTGGTAACGTTTCCGTTGAGTGTTGTGGAGGCACAACTGTCCAAATTGACAGAATATCTTTTTCGATTTGATCAGCGGTGTATCCCACTGCTTAGTTTAGTCTATTTCTGGTACAGTACCAATAATCTTCGGGTTTGCTGGCATGGAGCCCCAGATGGAAACCAAAAGGGTATTGAATGCGTTCCTGGACCTGCGACGCTGGAGTGGATGCTTCTGTCGTTTCTTGGATTCAAGGCCAGAGTTATTCCTACCGCTCGTCACATTCTGGAGAAAGCCCACACTCCAGTTTATGTGCTTGGGAATCCTGAAGTGGATGTGGGTTTTGATTGTGATCTGGATTATGTTGAATCTTGGAGGAACAGGAAGGGTGGTTCACCTAAGGAGGGCACTGATGCGTTTTTCTTGAGCGTGGTGAATCTAGCTCAGCGTTTCTTCGAGTACTTTGGCAAGCTGCTGAAGAGGGGACAGTGGATACTGAATACTAAAGATGGGGAAATGTTATTTATGGAACAGATTGTACAGGTTGTTGGCAAAAAGAAACCTAAGTCAAAGTGCGACGCTAGTAAATTGTCGGCAAAGGAAATTAAGCTGGTGCGTCAAGCAAAGTACAATCGGAGTCCGCAAGTGAATTTCAACAAAACTCTGTTCCACGTTGTTCATCCTCTGTACCTCCGGTGGACATTGAGAGTTCAAAACGAAGAAGTTCGCAAGATGCAATTGTTAATGGAGACTACAGGAACAAGATTGAAAAGTTGGATGGAGTGTCAGCGAAGGAAAGAGAAGCAAGAGGATTTGGCTACGGTTCTGAAGGTCCAATGATTGAACAATGACCAGCAATACGTTGTTTAAATGTACGATCTAAAATGTATTCTGTATACTCAATCGCTTGGGTAACTTTCTATGTACAATTAACTTTTATGTTTGTAAAATGAAAAATAACATAAGCTGAAACGCACAATTCATAATTCAAAGATGACTTTGTATAATTTTTATGCTACCTTATTGACTAGATTGAAAACGCATTTCAAAATAAAAGTGTTGCCAGTTCTAAAACTGATTGAAAGTTTAATTCTGATGGAAACGTCTTCTTATTAAGTATCGCTGGTACTTGAGCCTTTGGTAGTTTTTTGTTCCGACCGTCCGTACGTCCGACCGGATGCATTAAATTTTCAAAATTAATGGACCTATGGTGTGCGACACATGATTTTAGACCCATTTTTGACCAGGATTGCAAACATGAGGTCCACTTGTTAAATCCGTTTATCCGCGGGGCCGAAGGCCCCAAATGCGTCGAAGGTCCCGAAGTCGATTCCTACTTACTCCATTTGCCAATGGTTTATTACATTTTGGATTTTCTGACCTTAATTGACTGATACAGCCAGTTTAAATCACTTTATGACATGCAGCACATGGTGTTAGGTTAGTTGATTCACAGGATTGGGAATAATATGCAGTTTGTTTGCTAAAGCCCTGGTTAATGCCTTCCTTCTAAAGTAAACCGGCGATACTTAATTCTGTTTTTAAAGTTGATTCTTGATTGCAACGCTTGAAAGTTAATTTATTAGATTGATAACATGACAATTATTTATCGAGTATTTCTTCAGTTTAAATCCTCTGGACGCTCAGAGCGCAAAATGTAACTTGCACAACACGTGTTCAGCGTTTAAGATTATGTTTGTCAGGAGAAAGCTCACCTGGATAGATCTGCTCCAGTTCCATTTAACTCAAGTTTTCAGGAAGATTGGTTACGCATAGTGTGTATGAATGTATGAGCTCGGTGGGATCCCGCTTGGTCTTTCGCGTGTGTGCCAAATCTTACGGGTCATTCTCCTTCACTAGAAGATAAATTTAGCCCCACCAATCGTCAACTTGCTTTGCTTCTCAATTTCTTTCTGAACATTAGCAGTAGAGCTTAGGGCAACAATGAAGTGCAGACTCTGCACTGCAGAGGTCCGAGACACTTAGTAAAGGGAACACTTTTCTATGCCCTTGGACCAGCCCTGAACATCCTTCAAGCTAATAACGGGATTGGGGAGTGTTATTCTTAGAATTCTACTCTTCGATGCCGTAATCTCCTGCTCGTCCTTAAGACCTTGTCGCCCTTTTGGCTGCTTCCATTCTGTTCAGCCTTTACCACTGGCGTCTGCATATTCAGCTTTGCAGCAATGTCCTGTTTTTGAGGACTCTGTGGTTTATTCGGACTTTGCTGATTGTCAGGCTTTCCCCCTTGCATTTTTACCGGAAGTTGAGGACAACTTCGTCTTGGAGTTTGTTTGCTTTATGTTCTTGTCTCCAAAATGCGGTCTCGGGGATTTCCACTCTTAAAATCAGCTACCGGTTTCTGGTTATGTATATAGAACCGCTTGTTCCTGGAAGTTTTTAGTTCCTTCAGCGCCTTTCAACGACTTCGGCCGTCTTGTATTTATTTAAAATCGCTGATATGGCCAAGACTTCCGGCGAAAATGCAAGGGGGAAAGCCTGACAATCAGCAAAGTCCGAATAAACCACAGAGTCCTCAAAAACAGGACATTGCTGCAAAGCTGAATATGCAGACGCCAGTGGTAAAGGCTGAACAGAATGGAAGCAGCCAAAAGGGCGACAAGGTCTTAAGGACGAGCAGGAGATTACGGCATCGAAGAGTAGAATTCTAAGAATAACACTCCCCAATCCCGTTATTAGCTTGAAGGATGTTCAGGGCTGGTCCAAGGGCATAGAAAAGTGTTGCCTTTACTAAGTGTCTCGGACCTCTGCACTTCATTGTTGCCCTAAGCTCTAATGCTAATGTTCAGAAAGAAATTGGGAAGCAAAGCAAGTTGACGATTGGTGGGGCTAAATTTATCTTCTAGTGAAGGAGAATGACCCGTAAGATTTGGCACACACGCGAAAGACCAAGCGGGATCCCACCGAGCTCATACATCCATACACACTATGCGTAACCAATCTTCCTGAAAACTTGAGTTAAATGGAGCTGGACCAGATCTATCCAGGTGAGCTTTCTCCTGACAAACATAATCTTAAACGCTGAACACGTGTTGCGCAAGTTTCATTTTGCTCTCTGAGCGTCCAGAGGATTTAAACTGAAGAAATACTCGATCAATAAATGTCATGTTATCAATCTTATAAATTAACTCTCAAGCGTTTGAATCAAGAATCAACTTTAAAAAACAGAATTAAGTATCGCCGGTTTACATTAGAAGGAAGGCATTAACCAGGGCCTTAGCAAACCAACTGCATATTCCCAATCATGTGAATCAGCTAACCTAAAACCATGTGCTGCACATCATAAAGTGATTTAAACTGGCTGTATCAGTCAATTAAGGTAAGAAAATCCAAAATGTAATAAACCATTGGCAAATGGAGAAAGTAGGAAACGACTTCTTCGGGACCTTCGACGCATTTGGGGCATTTGGTCCCATGGATATTTGGGGCCTTCGTCCCCGCGGATCAACGGATTTAACAAGTGGACTTCATGTTTGCAATCCTGGTCAAAAATGGGTCTAAAATCATGTGTCGCACACCATAGGTCCATTAATTTGGAAAATTTAACAAGGAAGGACCTAAATCAGGGCCTAAGTAGCTAAATTTTAACAGATGGACTGTGCATTCGTCATCTTGGTCAAAAATGGACCTATAATCATGTGTCACACAGCATAGGTCCAAAATAACAGATTTGAAATTTAAGGCCCGGATTTCAGGACCACACACGTGTGTGCACACTCCGAGTTTTAACAAATGGCCAGTAGATTCCTAGTTCTGGTCAAAAATGGACACAAGTTCATGTGTCGCATGTTATAGGTCCTATGTAAAAATGTTGAACCGTTGGTGACCTTTGACCTTTGGAGTTGACCTAGTTCTGTTCAAAACTGGCGTTAAGTCATGTGTCCTACAGTATTGTGTCCTGTCAAAAAAATTAAAACCGCTGCGACCTGTGACCTAAAGTTGACATATTGACCTGTAAATCAATATGGTTATGCCTGACGTGCTGTAGTACCCACATACCAAGTTTGGCTGTAATCGATACTGCTATTGCTGAGAAAAACGCATACGCACGAACGGACGTACCCTCCGGCCGGCCGGAATAAAACAATACCAAGTATCTCAGCGATTCTGAATATTAAATACAAATCATAATGATGACAAATTAAATTGGTTCATTGTATGTATAGTATAACAAATGACAAAGTCGTTATCCTATTTCTCAACTTAAAATCTAGCATTTATTATCAAATTCTTCATCATAATTTTTACAAAACCAGTTTAATCGCCGTACATAAAATTCAATCTTTTAATTTAATAAAATCATAAGTGTCACAGCACAGTGGAGACACAGTAAAACAGAATTATCAGAACTATCAATTCATTACCTGACGCAGGTCTTTAAAATTAAATTTTAACACACAAAATTTATCATTGGTAAATGAAATAGGTTGGAATCGAGCCTATTCCATTCCAGGTCTTGGGGGCCTTCGGTCCCGCTGATACTTTAGGCCTTCGGCCACGCGGATAAACAGATTTTAACTACTGGACCTCATATTTGTAATCCTGGTAAAAAATGGACCTAAAATCATGTTTCGCACAGCATAGGTCCACTAATTGGGAAAAATTAACAATTAAGACCCAAAATCAGCTCCTAAATAGTTAAATTTTAACAATCGGACGGTGGTTTCGAATTTCCAGGTCAAAAATGGACCTACAATCATGTGCCGCACAGCATACATACATTAACTTGGAAAATATAACAAATAAGGCCCTTAATCAGGGCCTAAATAGTTAAATTTTAATAAATGAACATCATATTCGTAATTTTGGTCAAAAATGGACCAAATATCATGTGTCGCACAGAATAGGTCCACTGATTTGACATATTTGATAATTAAGGTCCTGATTTCAGGACCTTACAATCCGAATTTTAACAAATGGATTGTGGATTCGTAATCTTGGTAAAAAAATGGACCTATAAGCATGTGTCGCATGATATAGGTCCTATGTAAAAATGTTGGACCGTTGGTGACCTTTGACCTTTGGCCTTTGGAGTTGACCTATTGACCTTAAATTCAATAGGGTTCTGTCCGAGGTCCACTAGAGTCTGTATACCCAATTTGATGGAAATCGGAAAAGCCATTTCGGAGAAAAACGCAAACGCAGAGACGTTTAGAAGATACTTACGAGCAGTCTAGACCCGTCACATGTGTGACGGGTAAATCCACTAGTTATAGGTGCTTTGCTGTTTGATGGTCTAGATGATCTTTCTTAGTCTTGTCGGCTGACTTCTAAATTTTTTCTGTGATAAATTATTTACCAGTTTAACTAGCGGTTAAAATTGAACGGTTATCGGTTCATAGGATAAAAAGGCGATTTTTTGGAAGGTTCTGAGGTGTTTTCTGGGGGGATTTGATTAACCAAGAAGGATGGCTGACTCGGCGAAAATAAAGAAGGCTATTAGCGGTAAGATTTTGGGGGGATTTGGTGTTAAATTAGCGGTTAAATTGGAGGGGATGAGGAGAATTAGAGGTTGAGTGAGGTGGATTGTTTTTTAGGGATTTTGGAGGTGAAGGGGGTTAACGGGTTAATAATTAATGGGATTGGAGGTTTTTACGGGTTTCGAAATGATTGGGAATTTGGAGGGGAGAAGGGTGGGAAGGAGGTGGAATTAAGGTGGTTTTGGAGGTTATGGGGAAGTTAATATAGGATTTGGGGGTTGAAAGGGGTATTTTTAGTTTTTGGTAGTGTTTGTGGGGGTTTTTGGGGATGATTTTTAATTAGTTTGTGGTTTTTCAGAAATCTTGAAGGATGCTGACCCTAAAATCAGGTTCAGGAAGGTCCGTCAGCAGCTGAAGAAGAAGTTGAACATTGATTTAACTAACAGGTAAAGTAACGGGTAGTAATTTTTGGAGGTGATGTTAATGGCAAATGGCTTATTTTAATGGTTTTTGTTACAGGAAGAAGGAGATTGATCGAATGATCATGCAGGTATGGGAGGAGATGCACCAGGAAAGTGATGAAGAAGAACAAGACTACTGGGAAAAGAAGATCTGGAAGTATACTGTAAGTTAGCTTATCATTTTTCAACTTATCTTTCGCTAATTTCTAGTAGCTTTAATAGTTAATTATTCTTCTTTTTTAAGGGAGGTTGTGAAGGCACCGGCTACAACAAGACGTTTAAACTAAGTCCCGAACTAAGCAGCGTGATGGGCACTAGCGAAATGGCTCGTGATGAAGTGGTCAAGAAAATCTGGAGCATTATCAAGGAGAAGAATCTGTATGATCCGAAGAACAAGCAGTTTGCAATTTGCAATGAGGAATTGCTTCCCGTTTTCGGTAAGAATTAAATTATACCAATCAATTAACAAAATCAGACAAACTAATCACTTATTTTATTGGTTTTTTAAAAGGTGTCAAGCGGTTCCGTACTTCTGGGATGATGAAGCACTTAAGTAACCACTTTATCTATTAAAAAGCTTCCAGTTTCAACTCAGGAATTAAATAAATCGGGATGAATTTAAAATCTTTCCCGAATAGTGAGAAATGAAGACTTGTCTACATCTTCCAAGTGTACTGCTGTTTAATTCAAGTTGTATTTGGTTTACGAATAAAATAAAAATTTAATTACTAATAAAGCTGTAATTAAGTATCGCTAAAGTACCATTGGTCAGGGCCTTAAAGCACAAGTTTTAACAAACAGGTTGTCACATTTCTTCCTTGCAATGCAAGGCTTGCAGCTTATTATCAACAGGCTGTGGTTCCCTTGGAAAGCAGGTAAAAGTTTAGCTAAAATCGTATTATTATGCAGTACAGCAAGCTGATATTATTAAATCATGTGTCGCAGAGCATATAGCCTTTAAAACTGCTGTGTCTGGCAACTACAGTCTTGAATCATGACCCTAAAATCCGAATTTTGACAAACCGACCATAAATTTGTAATCTCGAATCGAATCGAATTAGCCACTTCGGAGGAAAACGCCCTCGGACGGGACAGGAAATTAGAGGGAATCTGTCGATTCCTAATAAGCTGACCACATAATAGCAAAAATTGACCCAAATCAGGTATTGCACAGCATACATCCTTTAAACTGCTCTATCTTTCAATTTAAGCCATGAACCAGGGTCATAAAATCCAAATTATAACAAACCACCTGCAAATTAGTAATCCTGGTCAAAAAGTGACCTAAAATCATGTGCCGCACGATACAGATTTCTAATAAAAAATTTCGAAATCGCTGTGACCTGACCCAAAATTGACCAATTCACCTGATATTCATAACGCTTCCGTCCGAGGTCCTCTAGTATCTGTATACCAAGTGTAGCTGTAATCGGTGCAGTTAATGCTGAGAAGAGTGCATACTGACGGACGGACGGCCGCCGGCAGACAAAAACTATCTAGTACCAGCGATACTTAATAAAATTGACAACAATAATTAAATACGGTTTCATGCTACCGGATAAAGTTGTATTTTTAAAAACTTTATTGGATTTCATACACATTTTTGATAACTTGTAAATAGAGAGTTACAGAAAACATTTGAGATTGAATTGAAGTTACATAAAACAATGATCACTGGCCATTTTCAACTCATTTAACCTTCAGCACAGTAGCCAAATCCTCTTGCTTCCCTTTCTTCCGCTCGCAATCTATCCAACTTTTCAATCTTGTTCCAGTTTCCTCCATTAAAACTTGCATTCTGCGAACCTTCTCGTTTTGAACTCTTAATGTCCACGAAAGGTACAGTGGATGAACAACGTGCAACAGGGTTTTGTTAAAATTCACTTGAGGACTCCGATTGAACTTAGCATTGCGCACTTGCTCAATTTCCACTGCTGACAATTTGGTAGCGACGGACTTTAACTTAGGTTCCTTTTTACCAACAACCTTGACAATCTGTTCCATAAATAGCATTTCCCCATCTTTAGTATTCAGTATCCACTGTCCACGCTTCAGCAGCCTGCCAAAGTACTTGAAAAACCTCTGAGCTAACTGCACCACGCTCAAGAAGAACGCATCAGTGCCCTCCTTAGGTGAACCACCCTTCCTGTTCCTCCAGCTTTCCAAATAATCCGAATCACAATCAAAACCAACATCCACTTCAGTATTCCCCAGCACGTAAACTGGACTGTGGGCTTGCTCCAGAATGTGACGAGCGGTGGGAATAACTTTGGCCTTGCGTCCAAGAAAGGACAGGAGCATCCATTCCAAAGTCGCCGGTCCAGGAATACATTCGTTACTCTTTGTGCTTTCAGGCCAGCAAACCCGAAGATTATTGGAACTGTACCAAAAATACACCAAACTAAGCAGTGGAATACACCTGGCATCAAATCCAAATAGGTATTCTGTCAACTTGGACAGCTGCGCCTCCACAACACTCAACGGAAACGTTACCACTGTAAAGCGGAAACTGAAGAATCTTTCTTGGCGAAAAAATTCTGTTCCCATTTTAAAGTTTTGATCCTTATCAATAACTCGTGTTACTTTCCGCTGCTTTCGGATCTGTTTGTACAATTCGTTCTCCTTTTTAACTGGAAACCGACATTCAGAAGAACACACACGAATCAGCCAATTTTCGGGGTAGCCCGGTAGTCGCAGTTTTAGATAGGAATAACGGAAGGCCTGAGCTGTAAACTGAGGCTCAAAGGATTTTCCCACGCTGTTCAGAAACTCTAGCAGTTTTTGGATGTAAATCCACTCCACTTCGGGCACGCGCACAAGCTTGGTGAAAGCTTCAAACTGGAAGAAAAGATCGGTGAATTCACTGAATGATGAAGCAGGAGCTTCATCAAGTGAAAGCTCAGCATCCGAATCCTCCAAGTTGTCCCCATGTTCTTCTTCGGGCAAGAGTCCATTCCCTTAAAAAAAGTACCAACAAACCAAAGATTAACACCGTCGTTCACCTTGAATCCATGTTCATTTTATTTTAACAAAATCAGTAAAAACTTGCTTTGAACCGCAAACAATTCGCTGGTACTCTCAAGATGCACTTGGCTTTTCCCCAGTTGTCCTTGGCACCCTTTCAGCACCGATTCCAACGTTTTTCTACAAAAAATTACGCACAAAACTCAATCATTCATTTTTCCTTCGGACAGCTAACTAACCATTCATTTCTATGCCTTTTCTTACTTGCTTTCAGTCTCCGGAACGTCCAAGATCGCTGAATATCCTTCTTCAGGCAATAATCCATTCCTAGAAAACACAATTTAACCAAAATTTATGTCAACCTTCAGTTTTAATCCATGAATAAGTCGTAGCAAAACTTACATTCTACGTCCAACAGTTCGCTGGCTCTTTGAAGATGTAATCTGCGTCCATCCAGTGAACCTTGACACCTTTTTAGCACCAGTTCCACCGCTTCCCTAGAAAACAAACAAAGCACAAACCTTAATCAAAATTAACCTTATAACAGTTGAACCCACCATTCCATTTCATACCTGCTTTCAAACCTCAGAAAAGCCACTCTGGGTCGTTCTCCCCACCACACAAAGTCGGTGACAATCACCCTCCAGTTCTTGCCGGCAAGCCACTTCACTAAATTCTCTCCCTTCTTGTTCACCGGAACGCTTGTAAAGGCCACCAGCACCGCCTCCCTCTCCTCCCGTCCCCAACTCAGCATCCCCATCCTCGCTTGGCACTGGTGCTCATCCCCCACCAAATGCACATTCCACTCATCCCTGCAGTTATAACCAAACTTGCAGAGATCACAGTACAAACTGTAGTTGGTACAGTTATCATCCCCCTCCATTTTTCAAGCTAGAGATAAGCACCGAAACCTAAAATCGGTTAAAAGCAGAATTTAAAGTGTCAGCAAGATATAATCAACTATCTTGTGTGCACAGTGCACTGTTTTGGTCGGTAGTTTTAAGCGAAAGGCAGCTGGCTCCCAAGTGGAGCGCCAGGCGCCAACTAAGAGAAGCTGGTTGGGGCAAAACGGAGCAGCAGCAGCAGATCACTTGCGAAGTGAAAAACACGAGAGGGGCCAGATCAATGGTTATTTACAGTCTCAAGCCAAAAGCTGTAGCTCTTTGAAAACAGCTGAATTTTCTGTGAACCGGAGGCAGGGCTGCGCTGGAGGGAATTAATTGGCGATAGTTTTGAAAAGTGCCCAGATTTGCTGTGAATTCCTAGCTAAATTCATCTGTTTGGAGAAATTGCTTGAAGAGACTAGATTTCAAGTAAATTTTTAATTGCCTTGGAAAATTTCCTACCAAACTTACAACTTGTAACTTGACCATGCCTAAAAAGCGGGCTCAACGTGCTAAGTCGTCCTTGTCGGTGGAACAATTAAATCCTGAATGCTCCAGTGACACAATGTCAGTGTCAAAGCGACCAAAATTAATGTCAATGGAGGAAGCGGAGGAAATCAACCCTCCCCCTTCCCCTGGACTACAAGTTGCAGCAAATTCTTTGGTAAAGCAGCCATTTTATAATAATTCACTAAAATGATAGCACTTTTGGCAAGTATGCTCATCAAAACATTATCATGTTTGATTTCAGATTATGCGAAAGATTTTTGGCTATTCATTTTCATTTCAAGACTTGAAGAATATTCGCCAAGTGTCTAAGCTCTGGTACGACGAAAGCCTTAAGAAATGGCGTGAAATTGCTGTTGTCCGCATTACATGTCCATGGAATCGTAATACAGAAAAAGGGTGGAATATTGATGACTTTTTGGAAGATGATGATGACTTGTATAAACTGGATCAGTATCCCTATAAAAAGTACAACTTGGTTTGTCTCCCGTTTTTCGGTGGTGATGATGCCCAGGATCCACTTTCAGTCAGCCTGGAGAACTTTTGGAATTGTGTTGGTCCACTGGTTACACACTTGGAGTTGTACAGATGTATTTTCTTTCCACAGACGGAACAAGGCTTTGAGAGGCTGATTACTGAGAGATTGGCCAATCTTCAGAGTTTAGTATTGGCTGGGAACGTGGTGGGTAATGGATTCCAAAGGTCAGACCAGCAGGTGGAAATTAATCATGATAACGCACTGGAAATCTATCAAGCCAAGACAAGAAACGGGAATTTAAGAAGAATTAAGTTGGGTGGACTACTTCCAGTGAGCTTGGGTATTCTGATGATGAGCGCTCCTAATCTTGACACTTTGGAATTTGGCAAGGAATTTGACAAGCACAATACGGACATATATCAATTGTACTTTAGCTTTAGATTTCTGTACGACTATAGACAGATTGTTGACCAACGCCCATTTCAAATAAAAAAATGTGGACATGATGGACCTGATCTGGTATAAGGGACCAACACATCTCACTCTCAATTCATTTTGGATGTGTACTCGGTATCCTGTGGAAAAGTTGGCATTGACGCTGTCAAATAGTAGCATGGACAAAATTGAGGATATTCCAAATATGATGATACCTACTGTGAAGAAATTGGCTGGCAGTTTGAAAGTGTTGACAGTTTATAGGCCACCGGTTTACAAGATGACTTATCAAAACGCTTTTGTTGAAAGAATGGAACTGTTAGAGGAGCTGAACCTGCATGGAAACATCGTGTGGGATTTCAGGTTTTTGGACATGATGCCAAATCTGAAAAGACTGTGTATTGACTTTAAGAGCTATGATCAGGAAAAGAGACTTGAGGCTATGGACAATTTCCCGGATTTCTACAGACCTTACAAATGGGTTGATTTACAAATGAGCGCAGAAACAGTTATGGAAAATATGGAACAACTGCATTTAAACTTTCGTCCTGGTCTACTTCTGGAATCAATAAGAACTGTAATGCCGGGGCTGAAGACACTAAGGGCTGTACTGTGGCAAAATGAGTTTCGGTTGGTTTGGCAAGAACTTCCAACTTTGGAAGAACTGGGGATGCTTTATGGCAGCCGGATTGATGATGACACGTTCACGGGAATGTCAGGTGACTCTGAGGAAAAGCACAGAAATAATATAACCAACTTGAAGTGTCTCAAAACGCTGCTGATTCAGAATTTATGCTGTGGATCGGAAACTCCTGGGTTTGATGCAAGACTGGGTGACAAAGCGGTTTTCAAGGGACTTTTAGAGCTGACGACTTTGAAATCTGTAACGATTTGTGCATCAAGTCTGGTATACGCATAATATATTTATGTTGAAATTATTTTTGAAATATAAAACAGAGCTAAAAATTTAATTCAAAATTGTAGATCACGCCTGAGGCAGAAAACGCATTGAAGCAGCACGTTTCCAGCTGCCGAATAATCCACAATTACAAAATGTCTAATCACAAAGATAAGGAAGAGGACTGTTGTCGCGTTGCGCGCTTCATATTGCGTTCTCAGCATGTTGAGGAATTAAACTGAAGAAGAACTTGGTTTAATAAATATTATGTTGTCAACTTAATAAATATTTTTTACGTGTTTTGCGCTATAGATATTTTGTGAGTATGTGCATCTTTATATCATAAAATTGATTTAATATTAACACCATATTATGTACTTTACATATGTATAAAACACATAGTTTTATAAAATTCAATTAACCAGTGACAATTGGAGTAATTAAGTATCAAAACGGTAGCCAGATTAGAATTTTAAGCATTTGAATCTTGAATCAAATTTTAATAAACTTGTAAAAAGCTGAATTATGTATCGCGGGTTTAATTTAAAATAAGGTCCTTACTCAGGGCCTTAACAAACTAACATTATATTCCCAATTCTGTGAAAAAACTAAAATAAAATCATGTGATGCATAGCATGGACTCATGGAGTTAATAAAACATGGTAAACATGCAGAAGAATGTAAGCTTACCGAAAATCTGAAATTAGTTAAATGGGTGTAACAGGAAAATAATTTAAAATTTTGAAAAAAAATCGGATTCGTAATACAGTCAAAATCTGACATAGAAGCATGTGTCGCATGCCATATGTCAGTAAAAAAATTTAAAATCCGTCGTGACCTTTGACCTTAGAATTTCTAATTTCAAAACTCCCTCTCGTGATTTTTGTCTCCTAATGTTTAAAAAAGTTTTGATGAAACCAGAATTTCAACAATCAGTTTTGGGATTGAATTATGGTGCTAATAAAATGGACCATGTAAAATTAGTAGTAGCAAAGCTACTAATAAAACTGAATGTATCAGGCAATTCAGGCTTTAAATCAACACCAGAAAATCCACATTTTAACAAGCTGACTTCATAATTGGAAAAACCAAACGACCCAAATCAGGTTCTGCACTGCAAGCAGTCAATACAGTCGCTTAATTAAACTACTCTTTCTGACAAATAAAGAGAGGAGTCAGGGTCATGAAAGCCAAATTGTAACAAATCACCTGCAAATTCGTAATCCTGGTAAAAAAGTGACCTAACATCATGTGTCGCACGATATAGATCCCCTAATAAAAAATTTTGAAATCGCTGTGACCTCTGACCCAGAGTTGACTAATTGACCTGAACGTCATTAGGATTCTCTCTGAAGTTCTCTGGTATCGGTACAACGTTTGACTGTAATCGGTGCAGTAAATCTAATTGCTGATAAAAACTATTACTCATGGACGGACGGAAGGCCGGCCGCGGCCGGAACAAAACACTATCATGTACCAGCAGCGATACTTAACAAACTTTAGGTTAGCTAGCACTAGCTGTATAATAATAAACTAAGAATGAGATGATAACAAGAAGACGGTTCAAAAGAAATTGCATTTTCAATTAATTCAAAACTGACTACACTTTAATTACAACATGGTTTTCGTTCTAGTCTATAAAGTAGCATAACAGTTTTTAAAATCGATCATTCATTTACTAATCCGTAGTAAGCTTGTAGGTATCCAGTTTCCATTCTTTAGCAATTCATTAAAAACGAAATGTTAACAAATTTGGTTTGAAATCGTATTAAAACAGGACTTTTTTAAGCATACCTAAGTTTAAGCTTTCTGTCCTTAATTAAAATTTACAGCCATAATACAAAGGAGTTGTACATAGAAAGTTTTAAAAGGAGAAAAGAACTAGGTTATCACAAAATAATCACTTCCGGTTCATCAGTCTTCAGCACCGTCGCCAAATCCACCTGTTGCCTATTCTCCTGCTGACACTCAATCCAGTTTTCCAATCTTGTTCCTGTGTCCTCCATTAACCGCTGCATTTTACTAACTTGCTCATTTTCAAGTCTCAAATCAGAGACAAAATGTAACGGATGGATAATGTAGAGCCGAATTTCACCAAATTTAACTTTATGACAGCCTCTGCGTTTGGCTTTCCTCACCAGTTTAACTTCCTCCTCCGATAACATCGTTCCTTCACCATTTGGTTCTGGCTCCTGTTCATCATCAGTCTTAACAATCATTTGTGTGGGCACCATTTCTCCATCCCGTGTGTTCAAAATCCAGTTTCCACTTTGGAGTAGCTGGCCATAAAATTGGAAAAATTCTTGCGCTAATTCCACCACGCTCAAATAGAACTCGTTAGAATTCTCCTCAGGCACATTTTTCCTAGCATTCCATTTCCATTCATTACAAAATCTCAAATCACAGTCAAATCCCACATCCAATTTATTATCCTTAAGTAGATAAATTGGCGTGTGGACACGTTCCAAAACCATACGAGCGGTGGGAATCAGGTTGGCAGTGCCTCCCAGAAATGAAATGAGCATCCACTCCAGCGCCGCTGGACCCGGAACACAAGTTGGACTATGGTTCCTTTTGACTGCGCCTTCCTCTAGACAAACCCGAAGGTTATTTGTAGAACACCAAAAGTATACCAAGCCAAGGAGTGGAATACACCGCGGGTCAAACCCGAGAAGATATTTCGTTAATTGGGAAAGCTGCGCCTCCACAATACTCCTGTCAAAAGTGACCAGCGTAAAGTTGACACTGTAGGAATCCATTTCTTCACGGAACTCGGCACCCATTTTGGAAGAGCTGTCATCCGTATCGTCCATCACTTTTTCCACTTTCCCGTAGTTAGTCACTTTCTTTAGTAGACCTTCCATCTTATCAGCAGGAAATGAAGCTCCATTGCAGGAAACGTGAAGCAACCAGTTATTAGAGCAATCGGGTAATCGCAGCTTTAGATAGGAATGACGAAAGGCATGCACTTGAAATTGAGGTACAAAAGACCTTCCCTTGCGGTTCAGATACTCCAGAAGTTTCTGTAGGTACGTCCATTCCTTCACTGGCACTTCGACAGGCTTCCAGATGGCTTTGAACTGAGAGCTTAGATCTTTGACTGCAACAGGCGCTGTAGCTGGGGAGGTACTAACTTCTTCAACACAAATTTCCGGGCCGGAATCTTCCCGGTGACCATATTCGGGAAGTAAGGCAGTCCCTAAAAATTATAGATAAACCGTTAACCCCAACTTTCACCTTTTAACCCCCTTCCATAACCAAGTCTTAACAAAATCAGTAAAAACCTTACATTCAACTTCCAGCAATTCGCTTGCCTTTCGCAAGTGCCCTTGATTACCTCCGCCTTGTCCTTGACACCTTTCCAACACCTTTTCCAGCACATCCCTACAAAAACAATCAAGCACCAACCTCAATCAAAATCCCTTCCAACAGCTAATTAACCTTTTCATTTCCTCACCATTCTTACCTGCTTTCAAACCTGACAAAAGCCACTCTAGGCCGGTTCGTCCACCAGACGAAATCGGAGACAATCACCCTCAAGTCCCCTCCAGCCATCCACCTTAATAGCTTTCCTCCCTCCTTGTCCACCGACACATTGGAAAACAGCACTAACACCGACTCCCTCTCCTCCTTTCCCCACCCCATCATCCCCATCCTCGCGAGACATTGGTGCTCGTCACTAACCAAATGATGATACCACTCCACTCTGGAGTTAAAGCCGAAATTGCACAAATTGCACAGCAAACTATAATTCGTTGACTTATCAGTCCCTTCCATTTTCAAAGCTGAAGATAAGCAGTAAAGCTAAAATAATTTTACAGTTTAAACTGCCCAAAAGAGATCAATCAGAAGCAAATGACAAGATTGTAAACTGTTCTGTTTCGTGTTTAAGCTAAGTACAGCTGTCTGCCAAGGCAAGCGCCAGCTCACGTGCTTTTAGCAATGTTTAACTAAGATACGTGCAATTAATGTGATGTACAATGTGACGTAACTTTGGACATGAAAAGAAGCAGCAGTTGATAACAAGTTAACTTTCACTTGCTTTCAGCACCATGAACGCAAAAATTCTTGATTGTTTGGACGGGACGACTCCCCCCTTGGCAGAGCAACCTACATGTTTCCAGCACGCATACCTTTCAGCGCTATGGTTCCAGCCATACAATGCTTAAGCGAAAACAAGTTCGAGATGCTTTAAAACTGTAGTTTCTACCAAACAAATCGCACACAGTTATTAAAAATCCTACAAACTAATTAAAAGTCTTATAAAATAATAAGTAATCGTAAAAACTAGGTAAAAATCGTAGAAACTACCAAAACACTGTGAAAATTTATAAAAAATCGTAGAATTAGTTTAAAATGTTGCAAATTAATTTTAAAAGCGTAGAAATTAAATATAAATTGTAAAAATTGTTCAAAATTAAAGAATGGTGAACATTAATTCACATTTATTAAAACTATAATAAAGTCATGGAAATTAATTAAAAGCAGAAAAAAATGAACGAGGAATGATAAACAGATTAAAAATTATTTAAATGATATAAAAATAACTTTAAATATCTCCAAATGATTTAAAGACCGGGAAATCAAATTCAGATGTTATCAGTTGACTGAACATTGTAAAAAGGAATTTATAATAATAATTAATCCAACTTCCGAAGAACTTACACGGTTTTAAAATGGTTTGCATGGATTTGAAATACTTTGCTCGTTTTAATTAGGTTATGTGATTTTAATTTAATAGACGCTTTTAACATTTTAAACTAATTTGATTCATCTCAATTTGTTTTCTTTGACTTTTACTTAGTTTGTATCATTTTAAAATATTCTTATCTTAACAGTTTCTAGTTGACTCCTACAGCTTTTGGTTCCAAATTCCAATTTGTTATTGATTTCTACAATTTTTAATTCGTTTCTTTGATTTTAATATTATTCCAAGGATTTTTTATTGATTCTTAAGGTTGTAAATTACTTTCTACTGATTCTGTTGCAATTTTGCCATGGTTAACTCATTTCCACGGTTAAGAATAGTTTTTAAATAAAATGTGCAATTTCAAATTAATCTGCAGAGTTTAATTAATTTATTGAGAGGCATTACGAGAATTGTCGCCTCATACGATTCACTAAATTTTAGTCGATTTTTACAGCTTTTAAATAATAATTACAATTTCATATTGATTTCTCTCATTTTAAACTGGGTTCCACGACTTTTGCCCAAACGCAAAAAGATTTTTTTAATTTAATGGCTTTTGATATAATTTTCATAATGTTAGCAAATAATTTTGGCAGATTCTACCTCTTTAATATTATTTCTTATTAACTTGAACCATTTTAAATTAATTCATACGGTATTTAGTCAAATAATAAATAACATAAGCAATTTCAAATCACTTAAATTAGTTGTAGTCTAAAACCACGGTACAACACGAGCACAGTGCTGTAAATAGGATTTTCGTAGTGCTGGAGCCACGGTGCTGGAAACATGTGTTCATGATGCTGGCAACAATACAGCTAATACATGTGGCGCGAGGTGGGAAGAAAGGAGCGAGAGAGGCCAGTAGCACCGGTTCTTATAAACCCAAACCAAAAGCTGTAGAAGAGCTGAATAAAAAACAGCTGCGTTTTGTGTGAAGTTGGATGTTAAATTGCCGTTTAAATTGGAAGGTGCCAACAGTGCCAAAACTTGGTGCAGGTTTTAAGCAATCCAGCGCAAATTAATTGAGGATCCTAGAGATTTTTCGGGTGGTGGCCTTGTCGACTAAGGTGAGTTAAGGTAAAGCTGCTGCTTAACATTTAAGAATTAGCTGCTGATGAGTGTTGGTTTGGTTTGATGCTAACTATTTTCTTTATTTTGTTGTGCACGCAGTTAACCTACAACCCTGCCTTTGGACCGGAAATTGAGTAGAAACGGGAATAAAATGAGCAAGTTGTCGTTAAGAGCTATTGGGCTGGACGCCAGCAAGAAGTTGCCCGTTTACATGCCTGCTGAACTGCCAGATGTGGCGGAAAGCGTTGATATTACCAAGGCATTGGCGCAGATGAAAACTGGAAGGGAGAAGGAGGAGGAAGCTCATCTTCAACAATCACTAGAGTCGGGCACCGTTATTCCAACACCTGAGGTGCATAATATCGATGATTTGGAATACTTTAGTGAACTATATTCTCAGAACATCAAGAAGCCTAAAAAGCTTATCTGCATTCAACGAATTTTGATGGAAGATGAATTTCCAGATTACGATATGGATAAGGAAGACGAAGTTTGGATTAACAGCCAAGATAGTCGATGGGAGTTGACACCGGACAAGGTATAAACTGGAACAATAACTAAAATGAAGGTGGGACATGGATGCAATTATAAAATGAATGTTGTGCTTTCTAGTTCGAGATGATAATGGACCGGCTTGAAAAAGGTAGCGGTCAAGGTGTCGTTACACTTCAACAGACCAGAGCTCTACTTAAAGAGGATGATGATCTCATCATGGCTGTTTATGATTACTGGCTTAATAAACGACTAAACACGCAACTTCCGCTGATACCTCAAGTACGGACAGAAGAATACAGGCCCGGTGTTAAAACTGATAACCCATACATTGCACTCAGAAAGCGACCACAAAATAAGGTACAAACCAGGAAGAATCGGATGAAAGGTGAAAGGTCTTATGGAATCATGCTCAAACTCCAGAGGGACACGACAAGGGCTCTCAGCATCCTGGAAATGGTGAAGTGGCGAGAATTGAATAAAAGGGAACTGGTCCAGTTGTCTATTGAGATGTTTGAGAAAAGGTACCAGGCTGGCGGTTATTCTGAGGAAATTGTCACTGAATCAGTACAGCAGCGTCCAGCAAGTCCTGTTGTTATCCCGATAGTCGAAGAGGCGCCTTTATCATCGCTGAGTAGTGAAGAAGAAGAAATGGACAAAAATACAAGTAATAAAAGTGCTTCTGAAGGTTCTCCAGTAGCAAGTGGATCTGGCAGTCTGTCGTTGATTCCAGGTCTTGTGGGTGCTGGAATAGATGTTGAGGCTGCCATGTCGGAGGACGACAGTGAAGAAGAAGAGGACCAAGGTCCTTACACTTTTAGACGTAAGGCAGGTGTTCTTTACCAAGCGCCTCTGGGAAACCCTTCGTGGCCCTGGTGCGCTGAAGATGAAAGCGGAACTGGCGATAAACGCTGGAGATATTATCCTACATCTGTGGTTGATCCGCTATCTCCCACGCTGGGCTTTGTACATTTTCGGCCTAAAACACCGGAAATTGTGTCTGTGTCGGATAATGAGTCAATTTCTGACGGTGAACAGCAAGCGTCGTTGGATTTAGAGTCAAGCTCAGAAGAAGACGACAATAGTTCATCTAATCGGCGATTTAAGGGAAAGCGTGGATGCGGTATTCAGGAAGATAGTGATCTGCAGCAATAATAAGTTAAATGAAAACTGTTATGAAAACTACTACTCGTTTATTTATTTATTATATAGTAAAAACCTGTCACTTTATTGCTTACCAATAATTTATAATCTTTCCACAATGCATGTAGTTTTAACGTTAAAATAAATTATTTTAAAAGTGTACATTACACCTCACCTTAAATTATTCTAACCATAAACTCTAGTGTAGTGCAACGTTCGTTTAACAATTTTTATGCAGTAAACTTAAAAAGCTAAAAACCTACTCATAATTTACAATATAAATATACATGATAAATTATAAACAAGTTATAACTTCCCAGTTCTTAATTATTCAACCTTCAGTACCGCTTCCAACTCCACTTGCTCTCCCTTAAAATAGCCCATTCCAAGCTGAAAATTGATCCAGTCTTCAAGGTTTTCTCCAGTAGCCTGCATAAGCACCTGCATTTTTCCCACCTCCTCGTTTCGAACTCCTAACTGCCACGAAAGATTCAAAGGATTTGGAACGTAGAGCGAAATCCTTTGAAACTGTTCCCTGTCCCTTTCCGGGCTAACTGCCACACGTAACTGTTCTTTTTCAAGTGCCGACAAGCTCGTTTCCGTATTTCTGTTGAAAATATTTTTAGTTCGCAGCAGTTCCCCGTCTTTGGTGTTTAATACCCACCGCTGGTTCTTCAGAAGAGTGCCAAAGTATTGAAAGAATTGCTGGGCAAGCTGTAACACGCTCACGTAAAATGCAAATGTTCCCTGTTCATTCTTATCTTCCCTCAGAGCCCTCCATTCTTCAGAGTAACTCGAATCACAGTTAAAACCCACGTCTAACTGATTATCATTGTCGAGCACGTACACAGGTGTATGGGGTCGGTTCAGAACTTGCCTTGCGGTGGGGATCACTTTTTCAACTCCTCCAAGAAAGGAAAGCAGCATCCATTCTAACGCCGCAGGTCCAGGGACAGAACTAGCTGTCATTGCGCTGTTATCCAGGCAGATACGAAGGTCGTTTGTGGTACACCAATAATAAACCAAGCTAAGAAGTGGACGACACCGTGAGTCAAATCCAAATAGGTATTCAGTCAGTCGGGATAACTGTGCTTCAGCAATACTCATGCCATCCGTGACCAGCGTGAAGTTGACACTGGACGATTTCATTTCTTTACGGAATTGTAACGCAGAGCTGTGATCATTATCATCCCTCACTCGTTCCACTTTCCGGAACTTTTTCATTTTTTTCAGTAATTCTTTCCTGTTATCAGCAGAAAATTGAGTTCCATTGCAGTTCACATAAATCAGCCAATTTGTGGAGTGGGCAGGTAGACGTAGCTTCATGAACGAGTGACCGAAAGCGTGAACTTGAAAAGACGGCTCAAAGGACTCTCCCTTCCGGTCCAGAAACATAAGCAGTTTTTGAATAAAGTTCCACTCAGCTGCAGGTACTTCGACAGGCTTAGTGATGGCTTCAAACTGGACACTAAGATCTTTGAAAAGAATTGGCTCTGTCGGTGGGGAGGCTCCAGCTTCCTCAACACCAACTTCCGACTCGGAATCTTCCATGTTTTGCGGGTATCCGTATTCTGGAAGAAACGCCTCCCCTAAAAAATTACAAATAAACCCAAAAGTTAACTCTCTCCTTTTAATCTTAATCCATGACCAAGTTCTAAAAAAATCTGCAAAAACTTACATTGTACGTCCATCAATTCACTGGCCTTCTGCAGATGCGCGTGATTCCCTCCAGCTTGTCCTTGGCACCTTTGCAGTACCTTTTCCACCATATCCCTACAAACATATCCCAATCAAGCACTAACCTTTAAATTTAAAATCCTTTCCAACAGCGAATTAACCCTTCCATTTTCTTGCCATTCTTACCTGCTTTCAAATCTCACAAAAGCAACTCTCGGTCGCTCCGCCCACCAAACCAAGTTGGTAACATTCACCCTGAAATTCGTGCCAGTTAGCCACATCAGTAGATCCCCTCCCGTCTTGTCCACTGGTTCACTACAAAACGCCACCAACACAGCCTCCCTCTGCCTCCTTCCCCACTTCCGCATCCCCAATCTGGCTTCAAATTGATGCTCATTATTCCCAACCAAATGGGTATACCAGTCGTCTCGGGAATTTAATTCCACATTACAGGAATCACACCACAAACTGTAATTTGTACTTATATCAACGGCACTCATTTTAAAGCTAAAGATAGCCACTAAATCGAACACGGCTCTACAGTTTAATTAAATTGGCAAAAAATTATAAATCCGATTCAAACGACTGACTAGATTGTGGACTGTGCTTAAGCAAGGGACAGCTGTCAGCCAACTGCCAAGACAAGCGCCAGCGCAAAAATTTGCTATGGGGCGAGGTTGAACTAGGCTAACGTGCAGATCGAGATAACGTGACGCACAATGTGACTACATTCAGTTTGGACATGAAAAGCACCAGCAGATTACAAGCACCTTAAGTTGCTGTCAGTACCATGAACACAGGTATCTAGCACAAGTCCACCGGTGATTTATTAGTACGCATAAAAAAGTTATTCAATTGGCACACTTGTTTTGCCGGGCCGACTTCCCCCCTGGCACAGCAATCCTTTCTATCCAGCACCGTACCTTTCAGCACCCTGGCGTCAGCCCTCAATTCCACAAAACACAAGTGCCAATTACATTGAAACTGTACTAGTTACCGAAATATTATACGAACTGATTAAAAAGTGCAGAAATTAATTGAAATCCATTTAAATTAATTCAAAATGGTTAAAATTTAATGACAAACGTTTAGCACAGTTAAAAATCGTGCAATATTACAAAAAGGTTCTTGGAATCATCTAATTCAAAATCGAGAAACTAATTTAAATTGGTACATATTAATTAAACGCATGGAAGTTTGATTTAAAAACCACAAGTATCTACTACAAATTCAAAAAGTAATTAATAATCATGAAAGTTAATTTAATGCTGTAAAACTTGAAATGTTAAAAAGATTGAAAAATGTTGAAATGAATTAAAAAGAATGTAGAATGGCTTCAAATATTTAAAAATCATTCAATTCAATTTAAGATTGCATCAGTGAATTTAAAATCTCGGCAAGTAATTTTGAATGTTTCAAAATAATTAGAAACTAATTCTAGAGAGACAAAATTTTAGGAATCCCTTTAGGCAGTGAAAATTATTTAAATTTTAGAAATTGGCAGTTATAAACCAAAGATAATATTTCAAATCATAAAGTTAATAGATACTGGTAGACGTTAATTCATTGTACACGTCAAATTATAACATTTCAAATTTTTTAAAATAATTGATTCACTGTATAATAAAATTTTGATTTTCTCTAATTTTATAGACAGCTTTTAACGTTTTAAACAACTTTGCACCATTTTAAAGGTGTTTTTCTTTGAATTTTAAATATCTTTTAGTTAATATTACAATATGTTATTGATTTCTAAAATTTAAATTCATTTGTACGACTTGAATCTAATTTCAACAATTTCTTTTTTTTTCACGCTTTTAGTCTAATTTCCACAAAAAAATTATTAAATTTCACGGTTTAATATTTATTTTTATAATTTCTAATAAATTTGTACCATTTTAAATTCAATGCTACTTTTTTTTATTGAACTTTTAAATAATTTGTGCAATTTCAAATTATTCAAATTAGTTGTAGTCTACAAACAAAACGGCGAAACTAGGTCAGCGTGCTGTGAGCAGGGTTTTTGTGGTGCTAGGGCCATGGTGCTATAAACATGCGGGCACGGTGCTGGAAACAAAATTTCGTCATCCTGGAACCATGGTGCTGGAAGCATGTGTTCATTGTGTTTGCTGTATTACGCCACTTGCATTGTCGTCATAATATGTTAAATCATATCTTCACCCATTGAACTAATTAAATGCACATAACGTATGAACGTAGTTAAACAGTTTAAGAAATATAGTTTTACGGCTTTCTTGCTAACCGGCCTTTCACCGGAAGCAAGTAATTTCTGCCCTGATTACTTAATAACCTGACTTCTCTGATAATAATTTAATGCGAACTAATGGATGGTGCATATATATATATATACATTTGAGCCTGGTTTACAAGTAGAGAAATGTGAATATTTTCTAATCTAATCTAATCTCTAAAAATAAATGCCTCTGTCACTCTGCCCATTATCGTTCGTTGTCAAATATTAAACCGCTTTATTTTAACAAACCATCTTGAAAAACTAATCAAGTTGACCTGACAAAGTATAGTATTGTCATGGCTTCCGATTTTCACACCGATAACTACAAACTGGTTTTACATAAGCAAGAACAATCATTTTAACTAATCTACTTCTTGATAATCATCCACGGCCTCGTTTTCCTCCTCTTCATTCTCCAATTTAACCTACAACCAAATCATACCCAATCAATTAGTTTACCAAAATACAGAAATCAGCCATTATTATCCCTCCACCTCTGTCCTTAAACTTTATTCCTTACCCGAGACAAATCAAACTTGAGTTCCGCAAGTCCACTTCGTTCATCGGAATCGTTAACATTTTCGTGCTTAACCTGCAACCAATCAAACAAACCAATAAGTAATCAAACCACTAAAATTAACTAGTCCCTTCATTATTTTATTTAGCTTCAACTTACAGCATCCAGCGGAACCTTGTTCCCATCCACTTTTAAGCGTTTCGCCAGATTTCCCCCTGAACTTTCCCCTATGGATTGGTCCACTTTCTCCTTCAATTCCTTCAGTCGTCGAATTCCCAGGGAAAGGGTAGCCTGCAATTTTTTGATTTTCAGGTCCTTTCCCCTGATCTCTTCATCTTGCTTCTTTACCCGCTCCTCCAAATCCCGATTTATTTTTTTCTGGGCCTCCAACGCCTTCTCCAGTGCCACCTTATCCCTCCTAGAAAACCGACAGTTAAGTAACTTGCTAAATTAACTTCACCAAAATGAATGCCCCCAACCTTAAAATAAGTTACTAGTTCAACTTACCCTCTTGTCTTGTACATTTTATCAAAAGTAACAGGTATACGGTTTTTAATTTTCCAAAACGCGATCTTTTTTAAAAGATTAACTGGCTTGTGTGAAGTGTGCACTGTTTTGGTCTGTGTTTTAGGCAATAGGCAGCTGGTTCCCAAAACCAAGCGCCAAGTCAGAGGTAAAGGTTGGGGCAAAATGAACAGAAACACAGATCACTTGCGGAGAGCGGCCAGTAGCACAGGTTTTTTACAGTGCAAGGCACAAATGCCAAAGCTAAAGGATTCTGAAGCTAGTTTTAGCGGAAGTGGAATTCCAAACTATTTGGAAGGCTCTACAGTGCAGTGTCATATTTGTTCATACAGAGCTAAGAAGCTGGGCGTGATTGCTGATTGTCTAAATGAGCACGGGATTTACAGCTACTTATGCTTTTTAGGTAATAGTTTACAATAAAACGGTTAGTTTTTTACGGTTTAAGCATCCTCTTCTCTGTAATTTTACTACTGTTTTACTAATTTCTGGCTACTTTCTACTTTCCATTAATTTATTTACATTTTGAAACGTTTCTGAATGATAATAAATATGGTGTATTCATGATAACTTAAAAATTAACAGAATTGTTATTGCTAAAATTAAAGCTTGACTGTCGGTTATAAAAATCGAGGTAACTCAAACCACAACAGGAAATGCTAACTGCTATTTAATAAATATCTAATAATATGTCATCATCATCGTCGTCGTCACCTTTACAAATTGCATTGTTATCTTGCTTATCTGTAGCTAGCACATCTGCCTCGTTCCAAAATGAACACCCGGGTTCCGTCTTTTCTTCCTAAGTTCATTGTACAGCTTTTCATCCCAAACAGCATCCTCCATGACCTTATCCATTTGACGTTGCAAACGATGCATCTAAAATAACAATGCAACACGTAATTAAACTAACATTCTTTAATAAAATACTTCACAAGTCACAAACTCAAAAACCCACCTGATTTTCAATAATTTTCAATCTCTTCATCCTCCTCTTCTTGTTCAGTTCATAAAAAAACCCTCCAATCTCGGCCTCCTTGTCGCTTTTACCAGCTTGCTTCGGACACTCCACAAACGGCCTCGGTGCAGGTACCGGAGAAACAACTTCGCAGTTTGGCCCTTCATTTCGCAACTTAATCACCGATAGTACATGCGTCTCCATCCTTCAGAAATCCCTACGGCAACAGGAGACAGTTAAAATTTAATGCCAGCCTAGCAATTCACCTTGTGCAACCAATAAAACCAAGCTATTACCAAAAATCCATTGCCATTTAATTGCCAAAAAAACAGAACTAAATTTATTACCAGATACCAAAACTGTTTAGCGCCTGATTACACCGTTGGATTCAAATAGCACCGTTAATAAATTTTAACTTTAACAGGAGCAATCGGTCAGGTTTGTAGTACAGTGCAGTAGTCTAGCAGTCTAGTTCTTTGAAGAAGCAGCTGTTCTTTATGGTACAGCTACACCTCAAGCTCTTTTTACCTTGAGCAATGTACCAACAGCTTGTACAGTGACTAGAGGATTTTGCGCTGTTTTCTAAGCAGCTGCACTGTCTCTGTGTTCTTGTTTCTAGCAACTGGTGACCTTTAAAAGTTGACCCAAAAGTGGACGATTGTTTTGTTACTCAGTCAATACGTGTGATTGGTGTTAAAAACTGCATAGTGGATCATTGGTGACCAATGATTGGTCACGTTATCATGGAACACAAGATAACTTTGGAGGCTGTGAAAAAGGTAAACAAATGTGGATGTTGATTATTTTTTGGGATTGATTGGTGATAAGGTAATTATTTTAACGGTTTTTTGATAAACTGTGGATACTGGGAATAGGAAAGGATGGATTCCTACATGGATATAGTTAACAGGCCACTAGGCGGTGGAGGAAGACCAGGGGAAGGAGTTAGCAGAGACCCACGTAAGTTTGCGAGTAAGTTTTGGCTTAAGTATTGAATTGGTTGGTGAGCTTGTTTGATGGATTGAAGACTAAATAATGGTTCATTGGTTGATTTATTGATTAATGTAGGTAAGGCCAGAAAGAGGGGAAACAGGAGTGAGGCCTGCGCCGACAATTGTCTTGCTAGGATCCAAGCTGAATACAGTGATCTGGGGGACTTGAGAGCTGAGGAGGAGGATGTGGACAGTGGCTTGTTGGTGGCTGAAGGTCACCTAAGGACAGGAAAAAACCGGAAGGTGAGGAAGAATAAGATTCAGGCTTTGGGGTTGAGGGTTGGCGTCCGGAACGCCCCACCTTCTACAGCATCAGGTTTTCAAGAAGAACCTGCTTCAAACAGTTCTTCTCCGGATGACCCGATTATTGACGTTGTCCCTTTGCCAAAGCTATTGCCATCGACTAGTAAACCAATGCCATTGTCCGAGAAGAAGGTTTTAATTGATGCTCTTATTGCTCTACAATCGAAGTGATTCCTCCAATAAGCAACCCTAAAAACAGTGTGCTGTTTACCTTTGTGTTATAACGCCATTGTTATATATTCATGTATAATTTTTGCGAAATAGGTAGAACAGTACGTGTTATGTTGTAAAAGTCGATTTTAGTTATTACATATCTTTAAAACTCTTAGTAAGCTTTTATTGAAACCTGGCTTTTTTAATCGATTTAGTTTAAATAACCAGCTATAACATGGCATAACATTTTTATCAAAATAAAACTACTTCTTGCAACATTGAATAAATCCTATCTACCTAATTGAAGCTAAACTAACTTCCCAGCTTGAAGCGTAGACATAACATGCATTTTTTTAACTGCCTGGTATACAAAGTTCGCTAACTTTCCGCGGAATCTATAATCTAATTGTTGACCATGTCACCATCTTGATTAACTTGACCTGCATTTTGGCATTCCATGGGTTTTTAGTACTACAATCACTGAACCAAAATAGTTTGGGGCAACATGGACAGCAGCAGATCACTTGTGGAGAGGGGCCATGGATAGTGCTTCTTAAGGGCGCAAGCCAAAAGCTACAGCTCAATGCAAAATAGCTGATTATTCTGTGAATTGGATGATTAATTTGCGCTTAATTTTGCAAGTGTTCAGATTTGTGGAAGGTGTCAACTAATTCAGAGGTTAACTGAGGTTCCTAGAAGATTTTTAGGTGAATATATTTTGACGTTGACTCAAGTGAGTTCAGGTTAGGCTCCTGTTTTGTAGTTGATTATTAACGATGACGGATTTGGTTTAACGGATTTTAAATTGCTAATAAATTTCTTGAATTGCAAATAGTTCTGTTTTATAATTGTCTCTACTGAGAAAACATGGTTTGATTCGTTAAATGAGTGGATTTTGTGTACGGTGATTAAACTGGTTTTCTGGAAACTATGATGAACAATTTCATAATAAAAAGATAGATTTTAAGTTGAGAAATATGCTGACGAGTTTATCATGTGCTATACTAAACTGTAAATACAATGAACAAATTCAATTTTTTATCAATATCGATGGGTCGCATACGAGAAGCCCTATATACTTGGGAAAATAAAACCAAAAAAGCCCTAACTGCATGCCAATTTAAAAACAGAAAGGCCTTATGTGCACGCGAGCGACAGAAAGCCTTATCTGTAAAATACGGACTTTTGAGTAAAGCACGATTTTACGTGCCCATGTCTAAACTGACTCATGCGGGGTTTGGCTGACTCATGTCACCCTTACCAAAAATATATCACTTTAATTAATCATTTTTAAACTTTCATACCCTAATCCAAAAGCGGTTTGTCCGTCATTCTCCAAAAAACCCGACCAAAAAATGCTATTTCTTTCCTATTTTATCATCTCTACAAGATGAACGACAATGGCAACCATGCAATGCATCGTCATTTTGCACAGAAGATTTCTCCCGCACACAACATCAGCACCTGATGATGCAGACATCAAAATGTAGGAAATTTTATGCTCTATAGATTCATATAGGTATCTCAGTTTTCCCCAAGATTGCAGTTAAGGCCTTCTGCATGAAATTCAGGCGAGCACATACGGCCTTTTTTATTTTAAACTCGCGTGCACTTAGGGCTTTTTTGTTTTTATTTTTTCATGCACATACGGCTTCTCGTATGCGACCCATCGATATGATTTTTATTAAGTATCGCTGAGGACTTCCTTATTCCGGCCGGCCGGCGCGTCTGCCCGTCCGTGAATTTTTCTCTGCAATGGCTGCACTGATTATAGCCAAACTTGGTATGCGGATACCACAGCACCTCGGGCACAACCATATTGAATTACAGGTCAATAGGTCTACCTTAGGTCATAGGTCAGCGCTTAGAAAAAAAATTTCACAAGAAACCATGCTGTGCGGCACATGATTTTTGGTCAGTTTCTCACCGGGATTACAAATTTACTGTCAGTTTGTCCAAATTCCGGTTTAAGGGCCCTGATTTGGGACCTTAGTTGCCAGACACAGCAGTTTTAGAGGCTATATGCTGTACGACACATGATTTAATATCAGCTTGCTGTACTGCATAATAGTACGATTTTAGGTAAGCTTTTATCAGGTTTCCAAGGGTACCACAGCCTGTTGAATATAGGATGCAAGCCTTGCATTGCAAGGAAGAAATGTGACAACCTGTTTGTTAAAACTTGTGCTTTAAGGCCCTGACTAATGGTACTTTAGCGATACTTAGTTATGCTTTATTAAGAATCGAAGATTCTTTCTAATTTCCTATTCCGGCCGTTTGGCCGTCCGTTTTAGCACGTTTTCCTCCGAAATGGCTTATCCGATTTCCACCAAATTTGGTATACAGACTCTAGAAGCCCTCGGACAGATCACTATTGAATTTCAGGTCGATTGGTCAACTCCAAAGGTCAGAGGTCACCAACGGTCAAACATTTTTACATAGAACCTATATCATGCGGCACATGATTTTAGGTCCATTTTTTACCAGGATTACGAATCCACAGTCCGTTTGTTAAAATTTAACTATTTAGGCCCTGATTTGGGCCCTTAATTCTTAAATATTCCAAATTAATGGATATATCATGTCTGACACATGATTTTAGGTCCATTTTTGACCAGGATTACAAATATGATGTCCACTAGTTAAAATTTAACTATTTAGGCCCTGATTTAAGGCCTTAATTGTTAAATTTTCCAAATTAATGGATATATCATGTGTGACACATGATTTTAGGTTCATTTTTTACCAGGATTACAAATATAAGATCCATTTGTTAAAATCCGTTTATTTTCGGGCCGAAGGCCCCGCCCCGGGGTTCTAATCTTCGATTCTTAATTACTGCATTTGCTATTGCTTTATTACAGCTGTATTAGTAATTAAATTTTATTTTATTCGTAAACCAAATACAACTTGAATTAAACAGCAGTACACTTGGAAGATGTAGAAAAGTCTTCATTTCTCGCTATTGTTTGGCAAGGATTTTAAATTGATCTTGATTTTTTTAATTGCTGAGTTGAAACTGGAAGCTTTTTAGTAGATCAAGTGGCTAGCTAAGTGCTTCATCATCCCAGAAGTACGGAACCGCTTCACACCTTTTAAAAAACCAATAAAATAAGTGATTAGTTTGTATGATTTTGGTAGTTGATTGGTATAATTTAATTCTTACCGAAAACGGGAAGCAACTCCTCGTTGCAAATTGCAAATTGATTGTTCTTCGGATCATACAGATTTTTCTCCTTGATAATGCTCCAGATTTTCTTGACCACTTCATCACGAGCCATTTCGCTAGTGCCCATCACGCTGCTTAGTTCGGGGCTTAGTTTAAATGTCTTGGTCGTGTAGCCGGAACTTTCACCACCTCCCTTAAAAATGAAGAATAATTAACTATTAAAGTTACCAGAAATTACCGAAACTTAAGTTGAAAAATGATAAAAGCTAACTTACAGCATATTTCCAGATCTTCTTTTCCCAATACTCTTGTTCTTCTTCATCACTTTCCTGGTGCAGCTCCTCCCATACCTGCATGATCACTCGATCAATCTCCTTCTTCCTGTAACAAAACCATTAAAATAAACCATTTACCAGTAACATGGCCAAACTCCAAAAACTACTACCCGTTACTCTACTTGTTAGTTAAATCAATGTTCAACTTCTTCTTTAGCTGCTGACGGACCTTCCTGAACTTCAATTTAGGTTCAGCATCCTTCAAGATTTCTGAAAAACCACAGATTAATTCAAAATCATCTACAAAAACCACCACCAACACTACCGAAAACTAAAAATACCCCTTTCAACCCCCCGAATCCTATAATATCTTCCCCATCACCTCCAAAACTACCTTAATTCCACCTCCTTCTCCTCCTTATCCCCTCCAAATACCCAATCATCTGAAAAGCCGGCAATTTAACCTTCAATCCCAAAAAATAATAACCCGTTAACCCCCTTCACCTCCAGTCACCTCCAAAATCCATAAAAAACAATCCACCTCACTCAGACCTCTAATTCTCCTTATCCCCTCCAATTTAACCACTAGTTTAACTCCAAATCCCCTTAAAAATCTTACCGCTAATAGCCTTCTTTAATTTCGTCGAGTCAGCCATCCTTCTTCTTGTTGGTTACTTAAATCCCCTCGAAAATACCTCGAAACCTTCCAAAAAATCGCCTTTTTATCTTATCAACCGAAACCGTTCAATGTTAACCGTTAGTTATACCGTTAAATAATTTATCACAGAAAAAAGTAAAAAGTCAGCCGACAAGACCAAGAAAGATCATCTGGACCAGCGAACAGCAAAGCAAAGCAAATGACTACAGGCAAACCTTACTATACTGGCTTTTGTTATACTGGCGACCGAGGTATTCTGGCGTAACACATCTGCACTTGAATACCATCACTATAAAGTCAATTTTAATTAAATATCTAAAATTGTTCTGAGTTTTACAAATACATAGTAAACTTGATAACATGAAGAAAAAACTAACGTCTCCAAAGGCGTTGGCACGGTGGTGCATGATTGTTAGCGTTGACCTTTGGCTCTTCCAGTCACGGGTTTGATACCCACCGCCGAGCCTTATGATTACATATCTTGCGGATCCTAAGAATGTGTAGAAAACATCTGCGCGTATGTTTAAAAACACAGTATGAAGGCGTAATTTTTTGTTTGATTTTTAATGGCAGTTTTTCTTAGTTAGGTTAATTTTTTCTTTATGTTATCAAGTGTACTACGGATTTGTAATACTCAGAAATATTTTGGATATTTAATTAAGCTTAACTTGAGTTTACTGGGTGAACTTTGCACTAAAGTAGTATTCTCAAAATTTTGAAACATTGTTTTACTGTGGGTGAAGGATTTTATTAAGAATCCAAGGTTCTTTCTAATTTCGTATTACGGCCGTCCGTACGTCCGGCCGAACGAGTTTTCTCCGTAATGGCTGATCGGATTTCAACCAAACTTGGTAAAATGACTCTACAGGACGTTAAGTAGGACCCTATTCAATTTCAGGTCAACTCTAAAGGTCGGAGGTCATCAGTGGTTTAATGTTTTTTCAAAGGACGCATATCTGCGTCATATGATTTTAGGTCCATTTTTTACCAGAATTTCGAATCCACAGTCCATTTGTTAAAATTCGGATTGGAAGGTCCTGAAATCAGGGCCTTAATTTTCGAATCCACTAATTTAATGGATCTATGCTGTGTGACACATGATTATAGGTCCATTTTTGACCAGGATTACGAATCCAAGGTGTGTTTGTTAAAATTTAACTATTTAGGCCCTGATTTAGGGCCTTAATTGTTAAATGTTCCAAATTAATGGATATATGCTGTGTGACACATGATTTTAGATCCGTGTTTTGACCAGGATTACAAATTTGATGTCCATCAGTTAAAATTTAACTATTTAGATCCTTATTTGGGCCCTTAATTGTTAAATTTTCCAAATTAATGGATATATCATGTGTGACACATGATTTTAGGTCCGTTTTTGACCAGGATTACAAATATGTGGTCCATTTGTTAAAATCCGTTTATTTACGGGCCGAAGGCCCCGCCCCGGGGTTCTAATCTTCGATTCTTAATTACGGCATTTGCTATTGCTTTATTTCAGTTCCAGGTGTAGTGTCTGAACATTCCTCATCTGGATGCTCAGCCCAAGCTCAAAGAAGAGCATTGTTGCTCAGTGTGTCGCCAAAAGTTCCCCACATTTACGACATTTTTGTGGCGCCAACAACGCCATGTTGGTCAAGATAAGTTCAAGTGTACCGTTTGTACCAAGCTGGTGGCCAGTCCTAAGGCATGCTGGACTCACGAGCTGAAAGTCCACTGCTATGCTGCTAAGCCGTTTCTTTTTGACCCGACAAAGGACCCGGAACCGGAGCAGATTTCAGAACTTCAGCCTGAAGCAGAGGTTTCCGGTGGACAGAAAGATGAGCCTACTGTGGAAGAAAAACTAGCTTTGTCCGGCTTAGATGTCCAGGAATTCCGGATGATGTGTTTGGAGATTCGAAAGAACCTTCCCTGGTTTTGTGTTGAACCCACAAAGCCTTCACCGTTCCAACGGAAAGTGGACGATGATAGTGATGACGATTGAGTAGGTTCGGGAAAGGAAACAAAAGTAAATTGGACACTTTTAATGAAATCGTGTTGTCAGACTTAACTATTACGGCTGTTTGTACAGTATGATGTATGATGTACTAAGGTTCTGTTTGTAATAATTGTAAATGAATTGTTTAGCGTTACACAGTTTAACCTTTTGTCCTTGTAACTTGTGGTCTTTCGAATTTACTTTGTGTGTAAAAATTTGTTTTATAGGCCTGCTTCAGGTAATTAATTGGAGATAAATTTAACTTATTGTGTCTCTACTGGGAAAACATGGTTTGATTAGTTTAATGAATGGATTTTATGTACGGCCATGACAAACAATTTGATAATAAATGATAGATTTTAAGTTGAGAAACATGCTAACCAGTTTATCATGTGTTATACTGTACATTCAATGAACCCATTCAATTATTCATCTTTACGGTTTTTATTAAGTATCGCTGAGACACTTGATAGTGTTTTATTCCGGTCGGCCGGCCGGTGCGTCTGTCTGTCCGTCAGTATGTGTTTTTCTCAGCAATGGCTGCACTGATTACAGCCAAGCGTGGTAAGCGGATACTACAGCACCTGGGGCACAAATATGTTGAATTACAGGTCAATAAGTCAACTCTAGGCCACAGCGCTTTGAAAATAATTTTTTGACAGAAAACCATACATTCCGACACATGATTTTAGGTTTGTTTTTGACTAGGATTACAAATTTACGGTAGGTTTGATTACTTTTGGATATTATTGCCAAGATTCAGGGCCCTATTTGCCAGATACAGCAGTTTACGTGCTATTATGCTGAGCGACATGCGACACATGATAAAAATTTACAGTCGGTTTGTTAAAATTCAGATTTGAAGGCCCTGATCAACGCTTTTTAAGCGAGATGAATTCCGCATTCTGAAAGTTTATTGGAGATCGAAAGATTCTTTCTAGTTTTGTGGCATGGTCGTCCGTTTAATTGGGTTTTTCTGAACAGTACCGTATTGAATTGCTGGTCAATTGAATAACCTCAAGGGTCATCAGTCGTTTAAGCTCTTAAAGTATGATCTATATCATGCGGCATTTGATTTTTGGTCAGTCTTTTTCCATGATTACGAGTCCGTTTGTTGAAATTCGGATAAAAATGCTCGGATTCAGGATTTTATTTGTCATATACGCAAAAATAATGAATTAGAGCTGTGCGACACATATTTTTAGGTCCGTTTGTCACCAGAATAACATATATTTGACCGGTGTGTTAAAATTTAACTTTCAAAACACTGATTTTGACCCTCAATTGTCAATCACTCGTTTCCTTATTACGCCATTTACCAACGATTCATTACTTATATCACTCTGCCGATACTTGAATCTGCTTTTTAAAGCCCGACTTTAAAGTAAAGTATCAAGTATTTGAGCGATACATAATGCAGTCCATGGTTTCTACCTCGGAATTTCATAATTGTTATTTTCTCTACCCGTTCCCTATTTCAAAAATTAAACAGACTGATTATATCCAAGTCATTAGGAAATTTTAGAGTACACTGCATAGCATTCAGATTTCCTGGACTTTTTGACATTTGTCATCATTCCTCATCATCATCGGGGATTTTATCTTTGTGACATTTGATAATCTTTCTGTTTGCAGAAATAAGCAGAAAGCTTAAAACCAAGCCAACCAAGTGAACAATGAGATCGCCATCTCCACTTTGCCCCAAAAGTTTGTGCAGCATAATCCCACGTATGAATTGTGTCGGGCCAAGAAAGCAGCTGAAGCTGATATTTTGGTAAAGCTGGTGCTAGCCTTTTCTGTTTGAATGCTCTGCGTTTTTGTAAAATTCCTTCGTGGCGTTAATTATAACTTACCTAATTATCCTTTGGATTAAAAAGTTCTCGTTTGAGTTGGTTGGGAAAAATGGAAGGTGAAAAGAATCCCCAGGGGGAACCAAGTGCTCCGAAGGAACCTAAGCAAAATCCGGCTGTCAGCGCCCTTCTTAACACTCCAGAAGTAAGTTATAGCTTTGAAAAGTGTCTAACTTTTGGCTCATTTGGAAATTAAGTGCGCATTTAACTAATCATTATGATTTCCAGTTGCTGCAAATCATTCTGGACTTTGTGATTCGGGACAGTTATCCGGAAAAATCTGCTGCCAACCTTAAATCAGTCCGCTTGGTGGACAAACGGTGGCTACAAGCTGTTACCAGCCTACTACACCGAAATCGGGAGCCCCTCTTCAAACTGGAACTAAATAAAGACAATTCGGTGAGTGGAACTGCTGAGGAAAAACTACTGACCCGGTTTATTACCACGATGGAAAATAGGCTGTTTGAAGAACCATTTCCAACAATTAAACTGAGGATTTTAGAGGACGCCTGTCGCCAGGAAAACTTTAAAAGTTTTACTGAGTTCTTTACAAAGTGTGGTCAAGGCTTGGTGACCTTAGAAATGTGGTTACCTATTGAAACAGGAGCTTTTGTTCTGGGAAACTTCACACGGGATCCTGTTCAAGTTCCCCTTCTAAAACGGATTGTGCTCCACTTTACAGAAAATGCCAACTTTGCACATGGCTTCAGTACAGAAGAAATGGAGTATTTAACAGGTCGTGGGAACATCAACAAGATAATTAACATAAGATTGGACGCTTTGGTCAGAAAGGCTAGAGCTTTAAAGGAATTTGTAGTTCCACCAACAAACTGCCCTCCAGATAGGTTTCCGTTAACCTATTTTATTCACGAGCTGGTCTTTCCAAGCTCGCTAAAGAGAGTTGAACTTGGATGTTATTTGCAAGACGAACATTTGAAGAGGCTAGTGGACAGGGAAACGCTGTTAGGATTGACAGCACTTAGCTTGAGGTTATTTTCTGTGGAAATGGCGGAGGGAAATCTTTCCAAATTATTGAACAGTTTGCGGAATACCTTAAAAAGTCTCGAGTTGAATGATCAACCCTATGCAGGTCCCCCGAAGATTGGTTACTTTGTGCGGTTTCCGGTGATGGAAAAGTTGGAAATATTAAAAGTCCATGGAACTACCTTGGAACTCGATAATGATCATGGGCTTCTCAGCCAGTGTTTTCCAACGTTGCATACTTTGGAGTTGTGGAAGCAGACAAGGGACATGTTGGACAAGTGGACAACAGCTAATTCCCAGTGGTTATCAGTGGACAACTTTGGTATGCAATTGGTTGACGAGCAGTTTCCTGAACATAGTCCAAGTTACGTGCTACCCATTGGTCAAGAGGAAATGGAACGAATAAATTGGACGTTTCCAAATCTACGTAGTTTAACCTTAAAATTAAAGGGGCAGCAATGTGATGGGTTGAAGTACTTGTTTCGGGAAATGAAACACTTGACCACTTTGAAGATATTAGTTTGTGGACCAGACACAGTGGTGAATCCGGATCACTGGGATTCTCTTCTTGTGGGAGCTCCTGGACTATTTCTTAGAAACTTGAGACGATTTGGAAAACGCTGGAAGGACGTGGAGTTGTCGGAAGACAATGAATTCAGCATAAGAATGCTAACTTGTAAGAAATATAGTATTATGACGTGGAAATAAAATTTTATTGAAATTTTATGATTTTTTTGGATTTGTGTTTCAGCGTTAGAGTGTTTGACTTTAGAACAAGATATTCCGGCGGGGCATCAAGGAGTGCTATCTCCAATTATATCCGAGGTGTCGTTTACCCTGGCGTTTATGAAAATGCCAAAGTTGAAAAGGTTGACCTTTAAGGGACGATTTTGGGTAAGATGGCACATAAAAATAGCTAATTAATCAAACCTTAAATTTGGCGAAGGTCTAACTTTTGTTTAATTGTGTTTTTATTGTGGGTTAGGTCTCGGATGATGTGGCAGCCAAGTGGAGGGCAAGTGGACGTGTACTGCACATGAATTCGGAAGGAGCCGAAGTTATGGTTGAACTGGAGTAATACACAGAATGGAATGGATAATATGTTATGTTCTTTAGTAATCTTTTGTGTTGTAAAGATATTATGATTATTATTATCATCTTATGAATTGAACTTGTTTTTTGCAAGATTGTTAGCTAGCACATGATTGATCTCTTTAATATTTCATTTTTAAGTTAAGTTATTAAGCTTTTGTATTTTTATGTAATCATCACGTACTATAACTTTTTATCTTGTTACCGGGATCAGCATGGAGTGCGGATAATGTGGAATTTAGAAAAGTTCAGTTAAATAAGTATTTTAAACTGTTTTGTATAGACAGTCCGTAAGTTTCTAATTTCAAGATTCCAGTTTCTGAGAACAACAACAACAACACATGTTATACGTTTCGTTTTCAAGTCATCTTTAAGTTTTAGATTTTAACAAAACCTGTAAGCGTACTATTTTAAGAAGTGATTGCCCATCTTTCGCTATTTTTGTTCTAAAAAAGTTATCCAGAAAACTAAAAGGCTGCCAAGTATCAGCTAACTACTTTCATATGTCCGTCTACCATAGCTATACTTTTTATATATCCCTATCATACAGCAGTTTTGAAATTTTCAAAAATCCTTCCTTTAGTTTTGATTTTCCATTGGCGATGATGGTTGTGCTCTATGCTCAAGTTACAGATATTATATTGTTCCGTTTTGTTCTGATTGCATGCAACATTATCTGCAAAAAGTACGTAAGGTAAAGTATATACAAATGTTCAGTCAAGTAGTAGGGAGTAAAATCTTACCCTCTTTGGGGTGAATATTCATCCCATTACCAAACTCATTTTTTCAGGAAAATACGAAGCAGAAATACTCGACTAGAGTTTTTAGGAACTTTGAAGTTATGGGGGTCAAGCTTGTAAAAGTTGTTTTTGAACAACTTTCTTTTGAACTCTTGTTTCCTCCAACAGGTTATTAGCAATTTAAAAAAGTAATTTCTTGAGTTAACTCATGTAGAAAAAATTAGGACAAAAGATTCTCAACCATAAAGGTTATATAACGCTAACCGTGGAGGTGATGTTCGAGAACCCTCAAAAAGCAACCCAATTTCAAGCAAACTTATGACCCCCTGTCCCGACATTGATTTTAACAGCACATCTGAAAGCGGATTTTCTAGAGATAAAACAAATTATCAGATATAAACTCCTTAAGTATCAACCATTGGGTCATAAGCACAGATGTTTTTATACTCAGACGTCAAAGTTTGCAATTGTACCTAATTTTTACGTATTTTGTGTATCAAAGTTGTGTCGCCATATTACCGAAAAAATAACTCAGTCGATTATTCCAGAAATACAATTAGTTTGTGAACGAGCGTGTAAGAGTTTATCCCCATAGAGGGTGAAATTTCACCCCCTGGAAGACTAACATTTCGCCGCCTGGGACTTGACTGAAGTTATGCAAACCTGCAGATCAATGTTAAAAAATGCAAAATATTGTAAAGTAAATGGTTTTTAGTACATGCGCGCTGTTCCGGATGATTTTTAATTCGAAACAGATGGAATAATATATTTATCTCATGTAAATTGTGTATGGCAAACATTATAATCTCAGTGTGTTCGGCCATGCACAACATTATTGAAAGCTGCTAGTTAGGTACATATTATTTTAATTATTGACTTATGTACTTCGATCTGAGGGGGAAGACGAATGTGACGGGGGTTATTGAATTTGGCGCATTCGGTGCCAGTTCGAATCCAACTTGGAAGTCACGGTGTATAAGCAGCGAATAAATTTTGTACCATTATTCAATCCTCTTGAGGAGACATGCCATGCCATATTATGTATCGTAGCACCGCTATACAAAAATAAGTGTCCCCATTTCGCATCCAGTCATTGGCAATAAATTTTTGCTTGCTTTCTTGTACTTAAAATTTATCCAAATGAGCCTATCGTCTACCAACTATCTATACATTACCAAACACAATTGTTTGTTTGCAGGGCCTGAATCAGGCTCATAGTTGTTAACTCTGCAATTTCAACTGACTGTACCGTATTACACGTGATTTTGGTCCAGTTTGTTTTACCAAACTTACAAATACGAGCTCGAGTTGTTAAAATTTGAATCTGGAGGGCCTAAATCACGACCTTAATGCTGAAATCGGAAATTTTTAGTGATTGCACCGAGTGTGACACATAACTTTGGTTCAGGTTTTTATCAAACTGGCAAATCTGAAGTCAGATTGTTAAAATTGTAATTTAGAGGGGTTCGGTCACGGCCTGAAAATTATAATAAGCACCTGCATCAGGTTCTCTAAGCGTAGCGGGAACCTACTTTTGTGCAGGATACGCCTTCAAAACTAATTACGAGGCTACAAGAAAGAGCAATGAGCAAATGGATAGACGTCCACCGTCAAACAAAGTTTCGAAGCTTTTTATCGTAAAAAACCTGTATTGGTTTACGCGATGTATAGTAGTTGTGATATCTTCAACATAAATGCACATTCTCAACATTAGCAATTGCAAAACTTTTTATCCAAAGGAAGTAATTTCTAGAAGTACTGAAACTATAATAAGTGTATATAGGTATTATTTGCAACAAATTAAAATTTCATTGAATTCTTGGACTTTTAAAATTCGAATCTGCGGGGCCTTAATCTATTAATCTTGTCCTAATGGTAAATCCAAAATCTTTAGTGATTGCACTGTTGCGAATTACTTTTTTGGTCAATTTTTTTACGAAACTGACGAATCTGAAGTTGGTTTATTAACATTTGAAACTGGATGGCCTGTACAACTCTCGTGCTAACGATCCAAGCGTTTAACAGTTATCTACGTAACTGGCAGATAAAAGATAATGCTACAACTATTTAGCTTTACATATTGAATATGCCAGATTCTCAACGTAACGAAGCGTCGAAGAAAAATTTAAAAATGACGACTCCAATTTAGTTGCTGTAACTGATAAGTTTGGATTGAAAACTATCGTTTGTTGCAAAATTGTTGTCCCATATGCATACACGACTAGCAATAATCCCTGTATCACCTAGCATTATCGCAAGATATTAAGCACCTACACCAGGCTGTCCCCTCAGCGGAGCGGGGGCTTACTTCTAGTACGAACGAACTATAAAACATGCAATGTTTGGTCTTTTGTCTAATGCCATTCAACATAAAATGTTTTGTACATCGAAAGTTGCTTGAATCAATTATTTTATAAAAAGGACTTCCAAGTTTAATCAAAGCATTAAAACTGAAAAGCAGTAACCTAACTTTTCAAGCTACTTTGTAGCTCAAGAATAAAACTGTGTAGCTGTTGCAGTAAACAGACAGCTGATTCGTCCAATGTCCTGTAATTTGTGCAGCTGCAATATTACTGATTTGTGAGTAGTTAACTGGCTTGTCAAACGAAACAGCTCTTTTCTTGCGGGTAAAACTGAGGCGGTCAGATTAGGGCTAGTTAAATTTAGTTAATTTTGGAAGTTTAGTAATTCCTGGGTTGTTGCCCTTGTTGGGTGGTGTGGAGAAGAAAGTTAAACTTTGATCGGGAGATCTGAACAGGTAAGGTGATTAATTAGCTACTGATTAGCATTTGGTTATGAGAATTTTACAAAGGTGGGTTAACTAAATTGCAGTGTGAGGAATGGACGGTCTAGCCAGAAGGTCAAACCGTGTGACGAAATTAACGGAAAAGATGCGCTTGCTAAAGAAACCCGATAAGTTGCTTGAGAAGATAACCTTGGTCCCTTGTTCATCGTCACAGTCCGTTGGTTTGGCACTTCCCCGGAAGAACCCGAAAATCTGGGCACCTGCAAAGGAATCAGCTGTGCTAACTGAGATTGTACTTCAGCTCGTGGAGGAGACTGTTTTGGATGACGATTCTTTGGGATGTGGCATTTGTTCCGTTCCACTGCAAAGTTGGAAGGAGTTCAAAAAGCACCTCATAAAAATCCATGGAAGAAAAGTGTATTCGTGTCAAGATTGTTACTGGTGGAGCACACGGTTTGGTCGGCTATATAAGCATGCCAAGTTGGATCACAGGAGGCAACTAACGCCCGATAAGAACCCGGGTTTTCAATGTGACAGCAAGTGTGGCAAGGTGTACTTGAGTAAGAAAGCCGTTAACCAACATCACCAAGAAAGTGGACATGGAGCAGTGCCAGTTTATGTGGATCCTGCTACTGGAGCAGTGGTTCCGCTTCAGCTCGTACCGGAAACGGAAGAACGCCGGGTGTCTGCAGAAAATGTGGAGATCGTAAACCTTGAAGAAGATGAGTATGAATTTGTTGACCTGGCATTATCAGATAGTGAAAATAGTTAGTTGGCAATTGTCCCCCCAACTTCACATATATTGAGTGACTAACTTTGGAATAGTCCGCAGTTTTTATAAGTTGTAAAAACAGTTACGCAGTGATATGATCTGCACTCAGAATAAAGTGATATCATTAATTCTTTCCATTTTATTAGAATTTGCAACTTATAATTTTGTAACTGATTTGTAAACGGCTTGGCTTTCTAGTAAAGATTTTAAGGTTTTAATTTGATGTGTTCGGCTGATCGCGTGTGATCATGTGTACATTTATTGTTTACTTAAACACCGCACTTGTTTGGCGTCATCCATTATTGACATCACTTTTAGGGGTCGGTGGGTCACTCGGGTCGAAAAGTGACGGCCTATATTAAGTGACGTCATTAGTGGACGAAGCCTTTTTCTAATGCGAATCTTATTTTGAAACTAAGCAAATATGTTCATTTACCAACAAATAGGTATGTTTAATTTAACGATTTACAATCTTTGAGGTATGCATTTACTATGCGAGCATTTGCCAAGTACGGAATTACGTTACAAAAATTAACCGCTCTCAAATGAATGGAGTAATTATGTATCGAAAAAGGTCCCAAAGTAAGTCGAATTTTAACAAACAGGCATCAGGTTTGAAATCTTGGTAAAAAATGAACCTAAAATCTTACAGCATATGTGCAGTATCTTTGCATATTTCAGGACCTCTGATATCAAAACATTTCAATCCAAATTATAGCAAGCAAACTGTGAATATAGGTGGTAAAGTTGCTGTATCTGGCTTTAAGGTCCTGAATCAGGAATTTGAAATAAATATTTTAACAAATCGGCTGTAAATTTGTAACACTGGTTAAAACCTGACCTAAAATTAAGCTGATGCAAGCTATGCATTCCATTATAAAAAGCTTTGAAATCGCTGTGACCTATGGCATTCTTCAGATTGACGCTACTGAATATAATGACCTTGTGTTTGTAAATACGAGATAGATTTGCAAAATCGTTTTCACATTGAAGAATATACATAGAGTCAATTAAATATTGCGTGGACAGGCTTGTGCTGCACAAATATATCTTAACTACGACATAATAAAGGCACCAATTCAAGAAATCTTTGAAACGTTGTCATTTCATGAATACATGAGTGGATATATTCGACCGGGTTATTCCGATACACTGTTTCCTAAAACGAATTGCGATAAAACTCCTTTGCAAAGGATACCAAAATGTCCCTATATGTTTTAGGGTTCCGACAAGTTTGTAGGAGATAATTTTTACCGCAACAACGCCGTGGTGGCACAAAGTGCTAACCATGCACTCTGCGGCTACCTCGCTCGGGTTCGATTCGCGCTGGGACAGTAAGTATGTGCTGTTTTCTGTAAAAGTGGGATTTTTTCTTGTAAGTAAATGGGTCCTAGCTCTTTCATTGGGTCTGTGCTAACTTTGAGATTGTAGCTTAGCAAATTTACACATTTCTCGTAAACAGCAGCACTGTGTAAAAAATACTGGGAGAGTCAGCAAAATTCAGAAATATGTATACGCGGCTTGGAGTCCTCTCTAAGCACATAGAGGGGATTCCTTCCCAAATTACATACATAGAACTTTTACAGCTTTTGCAGAAGTTGGATTGCAATGCAACAATTCATAAAGCAGATATAGTTACTATAGCTGGTGGTAAACATAAGCTTGACATGTCAAGGAATATATGTAAGGTTTGTAACACAATCACTCAATATATATATGGATTTAAGTTAAGTTCTTTTAGACTGCATCTGGAAACTTCACGACTTTAATTAAACAATAGATTTCATTCACATTAGTAAACAAAGCTAAGAGTGTATGTACAATATATATTCCTTATTAGTAGGGCAACGTACGCAGAACTTGCGCTTTGTGTGGTGAAACGCACTTCACACAGGTAGCATACCATGGCAGCAAGCTTAGCTATGCACAAACGTATGCAAACACAGTTATAACGTGTGTTTTGCTTGAGATAATCCATATCTTATCTTCTCTGTACCTTTAGCATGCGCCTTTTAAATTTAAAGAGAGAACTTGCATAATCTAAACCGACTGATTTAGAGTACAAAAAACGGGAATGTTTAAAAATACGTCTTATAATATGCATTGCATACACGTTGTTTTGGAGGATGACTTTTCACTCATCAACATTAATTACTTGTGCATTTATTTTTAATTAATTAAAATATACAAAATGGTTCTTCTTAGAGGTACGTCATTACATAAAACTCTATTTTTACAAGTTTTTTTACAACATGATTATTATTTTTATATTAGGAATTGTGTTTGCAGACTGCATATTGCATGCTTTTAGCTGTTTCCAGTGTTTATACATGAAATGCTACTACATACAATTTGCAAACGACAATTTGC
>CM056173.1:45647165-45679664 GCA_029691765.1 Entomobrya proxima | reverse complement strand
GTTTAATTATTTTTCGTTTAATTATCGTTTAAATATTTTTTGTTTAATTTTAAAAACTGACGTCGTATGTAATGTCAAAATGCTTGTAACTTTGAAAATAACGTCATAGTTGATCTAAGAATGCTAGTAGTTTTAAAAACTGACGTCGTATACGATGCAAAAATGCTTCTTGTTTTGAAAAGTAACGTCATAATTGATCTAAAAATGACTGGAAGTTTAAACACTGACGTCGTATACGATGTCAAAATGCTTGTAGTTTTGAAAAGTAACGTCATACTTGATCTAAAAATGATTGGAATTTTGAAAACGGACGTCGCATACGATGGTAAAATGCTTGTAAATTTGAAAAGTAACGTCATTAATTAACTAAGAATGCTTGTAATTTTAAAACCTGACGTCGTATACGATGTCAAAATGTATGTAGTTGTAAAAAGTAACGTCATAATTGATCAAACAATGATTGAAAGTTTACAAACTGACGTCGTATCCAAGTCAAAGTGCTTGTAGTTTTGAAACGTAACGTCATAGTTGACCTAAGAATGCTTGTAGTTTTAAAAACTGACGTCGTCTAGGATGTCAAGATGCTTGTAATTTTGAAAACTAACGTCATATTTGATCAAACAATGATTGTAAGTTTACAAACTGACGTCGTATTCGAAGTCAAAATACTTGTAATTTTGAAAAGTAACGTCATAATTGATCTAAGAATGCTTGTAGTTTTAAAAACTGACGTCGTAAACGATGCAAAAATGCTTCTTGTTTTGAAAAGTAACGTCATAATAGATCAAAAAATGATTGGTATTTTAAAAAGTAACATCGTATTCGATGTCCAAATGCTTGTAGTTTTGAAAAGTAACGTCATAATCGTTCTAAAAATATATGTAATTTTAAAGACTGACGTCGTATACGATGTCAAAATGCTTGTAATTTTGAAATGTAACGTCATAATTGATCTAGGAATGCTTGTAGTTTTAAAAACTGACGTCGTATACGATGTCAAAATGCTTGTAATTTTGAAAACTGACGTCGTATACAATGTCAAAATGCTTGTACTTTTGAAAATACCGTCATAGTTGATCTAAGAATGCTTGTACTTTTGAAAATACCGTCATAGTTGATCTAAGAATGCTTGTAGTTTTAAAAACTGACGTCGTATACGATGCAAAATTGCTTCTTGTTTTGAAAAGTAACGTCATAATTGATCAAAAAATGATTGGTATTTTAAAAACTGACGTCGTATACGATGTCAAAATGCTTGTACTTTTGAAAATTCACGTCATAGTTGATCTAAGAATGCTTGTAGTTCTAAAAACTGACGTCGTATACGATGTTAAAATGCTTGTAATTTTGAAATGTAACGTCATAATTTATCTAAAAATATATGTAATTTTAAAAACTGACGTCGTATTCGATGTCAGAAAACCAGAATGCCAAAAAACCAGAATGCCTGAAAACCAGAACGCCAGAAAACCAGAATGCCAGAAAACCAGAATGCCAGAAAACCAAAATGCCAGAAAACCAAAATGCCAGAAAACCAAAATGCCAGAAAACCAAAATGCCAGAAAACCAAAATGCCAGAAAACCAGAATGCCAGAAAACCTATATGCCAAAGAACCTATTTGCCAGAAAACCTATATGCCAGAATGCCTGAAAACCAGGATACCAGAAAACCTAACCTAACCTAATTTTTTTTGTTTAATTATCGCTTAATTCTCGTTTAATTATTTTTCATTTAATTCTCGTTTAATTTTCGTAAAATTATTTTTCGTTTAATTCTCGTCTAATTTTCGTTTAATCTTTTTCGTTTAACTTTTTTTCGTTTATTTCTCGTTTAATTATTTTTGGTAAATTATCGTTTAATTAGTTTTCGTTTAATTCTCGTTTAATAATTTTTCGTTTAATTCTCGTTTAATTTTTTTTCGTTTAATTCTCGTTAAATTCTCGTTTAATTATTTTTCGTTTAATTATCGTTTAATTCTCGTTTAATTATTTTTCGTTTAATTCTCGTTAAATTCTCGTTTAAATATTTTTCGTTAAATTGTCGTTTAATTATTTTTCGTTAAACTATCGTTTAATTCTCGTTTAATTATTTTTTGTTAAATTATCGTTAAATTATTTTTCGTTTAATTCTCTTTTAGTTATTTTTCGTTTAGTTCTCGTTTAATTATCGTTTAAATATTTTTTGTTTAATTTTAAAAACTGACGTCGTATGTGATGTCAAAATGCTTGTAACTTTGAAAATAACGTCATAGTTGATCTAAGAATGCTTGTAGTTTTAAAAACTTACGTCGTATACGAAGTCAAAATACTTGTAATTTTGAAAAGTAACGTCATAATTGATCTAAGAATGCTTGTAGTTTTAAAAACTGACGTCGTATACGATGCAAAAATGCTTGTAATTTTGAAATGTAACGTCAGAAGTGATCCAAAAATATATGCAATTTTAAAAACTGACGTCGTAAACGAAGTCAAAATGCTTGTACTTTTGAAAATACCGTCATAGTTGATCTAAGAATGCTTGTAGTTTTAAAAACTGACGTCGTATGCGATGCAAAATTGCTTCTTGTTTTGAAAAGTAACGTCATAATTGATCAAAAAATGATTGGTATTTTAAAAACTGACGTCGTATACGATGTCAAAATGCTTGTACTTTTGAAAATTCACGTCATAGTTGATCTAAGAATGCCTGTAGTTAAAAAAACTGACGTCGTATACGATGTTAAAATGCTTGTAATTTTGAAATGTAACGTCATAATTTATCTAAAAATATATGTAATTTTAAAAACTGACGTCGTATTCGATGTCAGAAAACCAGAATGCCAAAACACCAGAATGCCAAAAAACCAGAATGCCTGAAAACCAGAACGCCAGAAAACCAGAATGCCAGAATGCCAGAAAAGCAAAATGCCAGAAAACCAAAATGCCGGAAAACCAAAATGCCAGAAAACCAAAATGCCAGAAAACCAAAATGCCAGAAAACCAAAATGCCAGAAAACCAGAATGCCTGAAAACCAGGATGCCAGAAAACCTAACCTAACCTAATATTTTTTCGTTTAATTATCGTTTAATTCTCGTTTAATTATTTTTCGTTCAATTAGCGTTTAATTTTCATTTAATTCTCGTTTAATTTTCGTAAAATTATTTTTCGTTTAATTCTCGTCTAATTTTCGTTTAATCATTTTCGTTTAACTTTTTTTTCGTTTATTTCTCGTTTAATTATTTTTGTTAAATTACCGTTTAATTATTTTTCGTTTAACTATCGTTTAATTCTCGTTTAATTATTTTTTGTTAAATTATCGTTTAATTATTTTTCGTTTAATTCTCGTTTAATTATTTATCGTTTAATTCTCGTTTAATTATTTTTCGTTCAATTATCGTTTAATTTTCATTTAATTATTTTTCATTTAATTCTCGTTTAATTTTCGTTTAATCTTTTTCGTTTAACTTTTTTTCGTTTATTTCTCGTTTAATTATTTTTTGTTAAATTATCGTTTAATTATTTTTCGTTTAATTCTCGTTTAATTATTTTTCGTTTAATTCTCGTTTAATTATCGTTTAATTTTTTTTCGTTTAATTCTCGTTAAATTCTCGTTTAATTATTTTTCGTTTAATTCTCGGTAAATTCTCGTTTATTTATTTTTCGTTTAGTTCTCGTTTAATTATTTTTCGTTTAATTAATGTTTAATTCTCGTTTAAATATATTTCGTTTAATTCTCGTTTAGTTATTTTTCGTTTAGTTCTCGTTTAATTATTTTTCGTTTAATTATCGTTTAAATATTTTTTGTTTAATTTTAAAGACTGACGTCGTATGTAATGTCAAAATGCTTGTAACTTTGAAAATAACGTCATAGTTGATCTAAGAATGCTAGTAGTTTTAAAAACTGACGTCGTATACGATGTCAAAATGCCTGTACTTTTGAAAAGTAACTTCATATTTGATCTAAAAATGACTGGAAGTTTAAACACTGACGTCGTATACGATGTCAAAATGCTTGTAACTTTGAAAATAACGTCATACTTGATCTAAAAATGATTGGAATTTTGAAAACGGACGTCGCATACGATGGTAAAATGCTTGTAAATTTGAAAAGTAACGTCATCAATTAACTAAGAATGCTTGTAATTTTAAAACCTGACGTCGTATACGATGTCAAAATGTATGTAGTTGTAAAAAGTAACGTCATAATTGATCAAACAATGATTGAAAGTTTACAAACTGACGTCGTATCCAAGTCAAAGTGCTTGTAGTTTTGAAACGTAACGTCATAGTTGATCTAAGAATGCTTGTAGTTTTAAAAACTGACGTCGTCTAGGATGTCAAGATGCTTGTAATTTTGAAAACTAACGTCATATTTGATCAAACAATGATTGTAAGTTTACAAACTGACGTCGTATTCGAAGTCAAAATGCTTGTAATTTTGAAAAGTAACGTCATAATTGATCTAAGAATGCTTGTAGTTTTAAAAACTGACGTCGTATACGATGCAAAAATGCTTCTTGTTTTGAAAAGTAACGTCATAATAGATCAAAAAATGATTGGTATTTTAAAAAGAGACATCGTATTCGATGTCTAAATGCTTGTAGTTTTGAATAGTAACGTCATAATCGTTCTAAAAATATATGTAATTTTAAAGACTGACGTCGTATACGATGTCAAAATGCTTGTAATTTTGAAATGTAACGTCATAATTGATCTAGGAATGCTTGTAGTTTTAAAAACTGACGTCGTATACGATGTCAAAATGCTTGTAATTTTGAAAACTGACGTCGTATACAATGTCAAAATGCTTGTACTTTTGAAAATACCGTCATAGTTGATCTAAGAATGCTTGTACTTTTGAAAATACCGTCATAGTTGATCTAAGAATGCTTGTAGTTTTAAAAACTGACGTCGTATACGATGCAAAATTGCTTCTTGTTTTGAAAAGTAACGTCATAATTGATCAAAAAATGATTGGTATTTTAAAAACTGACGTCGTATACGATGTCAAAATGCTTGTACTTTTGAAAATTCACGTCATAGTTGATCTAAGAATGCTTGTAGTTCTAAAAACTGACGTCGTATACGATGTTAAAATGCTTGTAATTTTGAAATGTAACGTCATAATTTATCTAAAAATATATGTAATTTTAAAAACTGACGTCGTATTCGATGTCAGAAAACCAGAATGCCAAAAAACCAGAATGCCTGAAAACCAGAACGCCAGAAAACCAGAATGCCAGAAAACCAGAATGCCAGAAAACCAAAATGCCAGAAAACCAAAATGCCAGAAAACCAAAATGCCAGAAAACCAAAATGCCAGGAAACCGGAATGCCAGAAAACCAGAATGCCAGAAAACCTATATGCCAAAGAACCTATTTGCCAGAAAACCTATATGCCAGAATGCCTGAAAACCAGGATACCAGAAAACCTAACCTAACCTAATTTTTTTTGTTTAATTATCGCTTAATTCTCGTTTAATTATTTTTCATTTAATTCTCGTTTAATTTTCGTAAAATTATTTTTCGTTTAATTCTCGTCTAATTTTCGTTTAATCTTTTTCGTTTAACTTTTTTTCGTTTATTTCTCGTTTAATTATTTTTGGTAAATTATCGTTTAATTAGTTTTCGTTTAATTCTCGTTTAATAATTTTTCGTTTAATTCTCGTTTAATTTTTTTTCGTTTAATTCTCGTTAAATTCTCGTTTAATTATTTTTCGTTTAATTATCGTTTAATTCTCGTTTAATTATTTTTCGTTTAATTCTCGTTAAATTCTCGTTTAAATATTTTTCGTTAAATTGTCGTTTAATTATTTTTCGTTAAACTATCGTTTAATTCTCGTTTAATTATTTTTTGTTAAATTATCGTTAAATTATTTTTCGTTTAATTCTCTTTTAGTTATTTTTCGTTTAGTTCTCGTTTAATTATCGTTTAAATATTTTTTGTTTAATTTTAAAAACTGACGTCGTATGTGATGTCAAAATGCTTGTAACTTTGAAAATAACGTCATAGTTGATCTAAGAATGCTTGTAGTTTTAAAAACTTACGTCGTATACGAAGTCAAAATACTTGTAATTTTGAAAAGTAACGTCATAATTGATCTAAGAATGCTTGTAGTTTTAAAAACTGACGTCGTATACGATGCAAAAATGCTTGTAATTTTGAAATGTAACGTCAGAAGTGATCCAAAAATATATGCAATTTTAAAAACTGACGTCGTAAACGAAGTCAAAATGCTTGTACTTTTGAAAATACCGTCATAGTTGATCTAAGAATGCTTGTAGTTTTAAAAACTGACGTCGTATACGATGCAAAAATGTTTCTTGTTTTGAAAAGTAACGTCATAATTGATCAAAAAATGATTGGTATTTTAAAAACTGACGTCGTATACGATGTCAAAATGCTTGTAATTTTGAAAATTCACGTCATAGTTGATCTAAGAATGCCTGTAGTTAAAAAAACTGACGTCGTATACGATGTTAAAATGCTTGTAATTTTGAAATGTAACGTCATAATTTATCTAAAAATATATGTACCGTATTTCCGCTAATAGAAGCCCCCGGCTTATAGCCAAATTTGCCTATCTGAGACCCCGGCTACTAATGGAGGCCGGCTTTTATTAGAGGCCCGGCTTCTATTCAAAATGAGGAAAAAATTTTCCTCCGGCGTATCTTTTACAGATTTTTCTGTGTTAAATTTATTTATCGTTCAAGCAAATAACCAATATTACTGCATTTATTGAGGTAAAATTATTACCTCGTTATACCAATTTTCGTTTTCATGCAATTTATATCTTAATTAACGTTAATGAAAAAAGTCTAGGTGCTCACAAACTTCATTAACTCTATTTCTCTATTAAATTTTATCTAATGTAAGCCTTTAACTTGATTATACTTAAAGATATTTTCAAAAAAATAAGCACAAAAAGTTGAAAGTTGGAGGTTTGTAGGGTTAATTTTGAAATCTTGATGTATGCGTTTTTTTCTTATAAATATTTCCAAAAATGCAATTGTAAATGGTGCGTTATGTTTATTTCGCCTGCCAGCACCATGCTAGGTAAAAAATATACCCGGCTAGTATTAGAGGCCCGGCTTATACTGAAATAGCTCAGCTGTAGACCCGGCCACTAATGGAGGCCGGCTTGTATTGGGGGCCCGGCTTTTATTAGCGGAAATACGGTAATTTTAAAAACTGACGTCGTATTCGATGTCAGAAAACCAGAATGCCAAAACACCAGAATGCCAAAAAACCAGAATGTCTGAAAACCAGAACGCCAGAAAACCAGAATGCCAGAATGCCAGAAAAGCAAAATGCCAGAAAACCAAAATGCCGGAAAACCAAAATGCCAGAAAACCAAAATGCCAGAAAACCAAAATGCCAGAAAACCAAAATGCCAGAAAACCAAAATGCCAGAAAACCAGAATGCCTGAAAACCAGGATGCCAGAAAACCTAACCTAACCTAATATTTTTTCGTTTAATTATCGTTTAATTCTCGTTTAATTATTTTTCGTTCAATTAGCGTTTAATTTTCATTTAATTCTCGTTTAATTTTCGTAAAATTATTTTTCGTTTAATTCTCGTCTAATTTTCGTTTAATCATTTTCGTTTAACTTTTTTTTCGTTTATTTCTCGTTTAATTATTTTTGTTAAATTATCGTTTAATTATTTTTCGTTTAACTATCGTTTAATTCTCGTTTAATTATTTTTTGTTAAATTATCGTTTAATTATTTTTCGTTTAATTCTCGTTTAATTATTTTTCGTTTAATTCTGGTTTAATTCTCGTTTAATTATTTTTCGTTTAATTCTCGTTAAATTCTCGTTTAATTTTTTTTCGTTTAATTCTCGTTTAATTATTTTTCGTTTAATTCTCGTTTATTTATTTTTTGTTAAATTATCGTTTAATTATTTTTCGTTTAATTCTCGCTTAATTATTTTTCGTTTAATTATCGTTTAGTTATTTTTCGTTTAGTTCTCGTTTAATTATTTTTCGTTTAATTATCGTTTAAATAATTTTTGTTTATTTTAAAAACTGACGTCGTATGTGATGTCAAAATGCTTGTAACTTTGAAAATAACGTCATAGTTGATTTAAGAATGCTTGTAGTTTTAAAAACTTACGTCGTATACGAAGTCAAAATACTTGTAATTTTGAAAAGTAACGTCATAATTGATCTAAGAATGCTTGTAGTTTTAAAAACTGACGTCGTATACGATGCAAAAATGCTTGTAATTTTGAAATGTAACGTCAGAAGTGATCCAAAAATATATGCAATTTTAAAAACTGACGTCGTAAACGAAGTCAAAATGCTTGTACTTTTGAAAATACCGTCATAGTTGATCTAAGAATGCTTGTAGTTTTAAAAACTGACGTCGTATACGATGCAAAAATGCTTCTTGTTTTGAAAAGTAACGTCATAATTGATCAAAAAATGATTGGTATTTTAAAAACTGACGTCGTATACGATGTCAAAATGCTTGTAATTTTGAAAATTAACGTCATAATCGTTCTAAAAATATATGTAATTTTAAAGACTGACGTCGTATACGATGTCAAAATGCTTGTAATTTTGAAAATTCACGTCATAGTTGATCTAAGAATGCTTGTAGTTAAAAAAACTGACGTCGTATACGTTATTAAATGCTTGTAATTTTGAAATGTAACGTCATAATTTATCCAAAAATATATGTTATTTTAAAAACTGACGTCGTATTCGATGTCAGAAAACCAGAATGCCAAAACACCAGAATGCCAAAAAACCAGAATGCCTGAAAACCAGAACGCCAGATAACCAGAATGCCAGAAAACCAGAATGCCAGAAAACCAAAATGCCAGAAAACCAAAATGCCAGAAAACCAAAATGCCAGAAAACCAAAATGCCAGAAAACCAAAATGCCAGAAAACCAGAATGCCAGAAAACCTATATGCCAGAATGCCTGAAAACCAGGATGCCAGAAAACCTAACCTAACCTAATATTTTTTCGTTTAATTATCGTTTAATTCTCGTTTAATTATTTTTCGTTCAATTAGCGTTTAATTTTCATTTAATTCTCGTTTAATTTTCGTAAAATTATTTTTCGTTTAATTCTCGTCTAATTTTAATCTCGTCTCGTTTAATCATTTTCGTTTAACTTTTTTTTCGTTTATTTCTCGTTTAATTATTTTTGTTAAATTCTCGTTTAATTATTTTTCGTTTAATTCTCGTTTAATTATCGTTTAATTTTTTTTCGTTTAATTCTCGTTAAATTCTCGTTTAATTTTTTTTCGTTTAATTCTCGTTTAATTATTTTTCGTTTAATTCTCGTTTAATTTTCGTAAAATTATTTTTCGTTTAATTCTCGTCTAATTTTCGTTTAATCTTTTTCGTTTAACTTTTTTTCGTTTATTTCTCGTTTAATTATTTTTGGTAAATTATCGTTTAATTAGTTTTCGTTTAATTCTCGTTTAATTATTTTTCGTTTAATTCTCGTTTAATTTTTTTTCGTTTAATTCTCGTTAAATTCTCGTTTAATTATTTTTCGTTTAATTATCGTTTAATTCTCGTTTAATTATTTTTCGTTTAATTCTCGTTAAATTCTCGTTTAAATATTTTTCGTTAAATTGTCGTTTAATTATTTTTCGTTAAACTATCGTTTAATTCTCGTTTAATTATTTTTTGTTAAATTCTCGCTTAATTATTTTTCGTTTAATTCTCTTTTAGTTATTTTTCGTTTAGGTCTCGTTTAATTATCGTTTAAATATTTTTTGTTTAATTTTAAAAACTGACGTCGTATGTGATGTCAAAATGCTTGTAACTTTGAAAATAACGTCATAGTTGATCTAAGAATGCTTGTAGTTTTAAAAACTTACGTCGTATACGAAGTCAAAATACTTGTAATTTTGAAAAGTAACGTCATAATTGATCTAAGAATGCTTGTAGTTTTAAAAACTGACGTCGTATACGATGCAAAAATGCTTGTAATTTTGAAATGTAACGTCAGAAGTGATCCAAAAATATATGCAATTTTAAAAACTGACGTCGTAAACGAAGTCAAAATGCTTGTACTTTTGAAAATACCGTCATAGTTGATCTAAGAATGCTTGTAGTTTTAAAAACTGACGTCGTATACGATGCAAAAATGTTTCTTGTTTTGAAAAGTAACGTCATAATTGATTAAAAAATGATTGGTATTTTAAAAACTGACGTCGTATACGATGTCAAAATGCTTGTAATTTTGAAAATTCACGTCATAGTTGATCTAAGAATGCTTGTAGTTAAAAAAACTGACGTCGTATACGATGTTAAAATGCTTGTAATTTTGAAATGTAACGTCATAATTTATCTAAAAATATATGTAATTTTAAAAACTGACGTCGTATTCGATGTCAGAAAACCAGAATGCCAAAACACCAGAATGCCAAAAAACCAGAATGCCTGAAAACCTGAACGCCAGATAACCAGAATGCCAGAAAACCAGAATGCCAGAAAACCAAAATGCCAGAAAACCAAAATGCCAGAAAACCAAAATGCCAGAAAACCAAAATGCCAGAAAACCAAAATGCCAGAAAACCAAAATGCCAGAAAACCAGAATGCCAGAAAACCTAACCTAACCTAATATTTTTTCGTTTAATTATCGTTTAATTCTCGTTTAATTATTTTTCGTTCAATTAGCGTTTAATTTTCATTTAATTCTCGTTTAATTATCGTAAAATTATTTTTCGTTTAATTCTCGTCTAATTTTCGTTTAATCATTTTCGTTTAACTTTTTTTTCGTTTATTTCTCGTTAAATTATTTTTGTTAAATTATCGTTTAATTATTTTTCGTTTAACTATCGTTTAATTCTCGTTTAATTATTTTTTGTTAAATTATTGTTAAATTATTTTTCGTTTAATTCTCGTTTAATTATTTTTTGTTTAATTCTCGTTTAATTCTCGTTTAATTATTTTTCGTTTAATTCTCGTTAAATTCTCGTTTAATTATTTTGCGTTTAATTTTCGTTTATTTTTCGTTTAATTCTCGTTTATTTATTTTATGTTAAATTATCGTTTAATTATCTTTCGTTTAATTCTCGTTTAATTATTTTTCGTTTAATTCTCGTTTAGTTATTTTTCGTTTAGTTCTCGTTTAATTATTTTTCGTTTAATTATCGTTTAAATATTTTTTGTTTAATTTTAAAAACTGACGTCGTATGTGATGTCAAAATGCTTGTAACTTTGAAAATAACGTCATAGTTGATCTAAGAATGCTTGTAGTTTTAAAAACTTGCGTCGTATACGAAGTCAAAATACTTGTAATTTTGAAAAGTAACGTCATAATTGATCTAAGAATGCTTGTAGTTTTAAAAACTGACGTCGTATACGATGCAAAAATGCTTGTAATTTTGAAATGTAACGTCAGAAGTGATCCAAAAATATATGCAATTTTAAAAACTGACGTCGTAAACGAAGTCAAAATGCTTGTACTTTTGAAAATACCGTCATAGTTGATCTAAGAATGCTTGTAGTTTTAAAAACTGACGTCGTATACGATGCAAAAATGCTTCTTGTTTTGAAAAGTAACGTCATAATTGATCAAAAAATGATTGGTATTTTAAAAACTGACGTCGTATACGATGTCAAAATGCTTGTAATTTTGAAAACTAACGTCATAATCGTTCTAAAAATATATGTAATTTTAAAGACTGACGTCGTAAACGAAGTCAAACTGCTTGTACTTTTGAAAATACCGTCATAGTTGATCTAAGAATGCCTGTAGTTAAAAAAACTGACGTCGTATACGATGTTAAAATGCTTGTAATTTTGAAATGTAACGTCATAATTTATCTAAAAATATATGTAATTTTAAAAACTGACGTCGCATTCGATGTCAGAAAACCAGAATGCCAAAACACCAGAATGCCAAAAAACCAGAATGTCTGAAAACCAGAACGCCAGAAAACCAGAATGCCAGAAAAGCAAAATGCCAGAAAACCAAAATGCCAGAAAACCAAAATGCCAGAAAACCAAAATGCCAGAAAACCAAAATGCCAGAAAACCAAAATGCCAGAAAACCAAAATGCCAGAAAACCAGAATGCCAGAAAACCTATATGCCAGAATGCCTGAAAACCAGGATGCCAGAAAACCTAACCTAACCTAATATTTTTTCGTTTAATTATCGTTTAATTCTCGTTTAATTATTTTTCGTTCAATTAGCGTTTAATTTTCATTTAATTCTCGTTTAATTTTCGTAAAATTATTTTTCGTTTAATTCTCGTCGATTTTTAATCTCGTCTCGTTTAATCATTTTCGTTTAACTTTTTTTTCGTTTATTTCTCGTTTAATTATTTTTGTTAAATTCTCGTTTAATTATTTTTCGTTTAATTCTCGTTTAATTATCGTTTAATTTTTTTTCGTTTAATTCTCGTTAAATTCTCGTTTAATTTTTTTTCGTTTAATTCTCGTTTAATTATTTTTCGTTTAATTCTCGTTTATTTATTTTTTGTTAAATTATCGTTTAATTCTCGTTAAATTTTCGTTTAATTTTTTTTCGTTTAATTTTAGTTTAATTATTTTTCGTTTAATTCTCGTTTATTTATTTTTTGTTAAATTATCGTTTAATTATTTTTCGTTTAATTCTCGCTTAATTATTTTTCGTTTAATTCTCGTTTAGTTATTTTTCGTTTAGTTCTCGTTTAATTATTTTTCGTTTAATTATCGGTTAAATAATTTTTGTTTAACTTTAAAAACTGACGTCGTATGTAATGTCAAAATGCTTGTAACTTTGAAAATAACGTCATAGTTGATCTAAGAATGCTTGTAGTTTTAGAAACTGACGTCGTATACGATGTCAAAATGCTTGTAGTTTTGAAAAGTAACGTCATAGTTGATCTGAGAATGCTTGTAATTTTAAAAACTGACGTCGTATTCGATGTCAGAAAACCAGAATGCCAATACACCAGAATGCCAAAAAACCAGAATGCCTGAAAACCATAACGCCAGAAAACCAGAATGCCAGAAAACCAGAATGCCAGAAAACCAAAATGCCAGAAAACCAAAATGCCAGAAAACCAAAATGCCAGAAAACCAAAATGCCAGGAAACCGGAATGCCAGAAAACCAGAATGCCAGAAAACCTATATGCCAGAAAACCTATATGCCAGAAAACCTATATGCCAGAAAACCTATATGCCAGAAAACCTATATGCCAGAAAACCTATATGCCAGAATGCCTGAAAACCAGGATACCAGAAAACCTAACCTAACCTAATTTTTTTTGTTTAATTATCGCTTAATTCTCGTTTAATTATTTTTCATTTAATTCTCGTTTAATTTTCGTAAAATTATTTTTCGTTTAATTCTCGTCTAATTTTCGTTTAATCTTTTTCATTTAACTTTTTTTCGTTTATTTCTCGTTTAATTATTTTTGGTAAATTATCGTTTAATTAGTTTTCGTTTAATTCTCGTTAAATTATTTTTCGTTTAATTCTCGTTAAATTCTCGTTTAATTTTTTTTCGTTTAATTCTCGTTAAATTCTCGTTTAATTATTTTTCGTTTAATTATCGTTTAATTCTCGTTTAATTATTTTTCGTTTAATTCTCGTTAAATTCTCGTTTAAATATTTTTCGTTAAATTGTCGTTTAATTATTTTTCGTTTAACTATCGTTTAATTCTCGTTTAATTATTTTTTGTTAAATTATCGTTAAATTATTTTTCGTTTAATTCTCTTTTAGTTATTTTTCGTTTAGTTCTCGTTTAATTATCGTTTAAATATTTTTTGTTTAATTTTAAAAACTGACGTCGTGTGTGATGTCAAAATGCTTGTAATTTTGAAAATTAACGTCATAATCGTTCTAAAAATATATGTAATTTTAAAGACTGACGTCGTATACGATGTCAAAATGCTTGTACTTTTGAAAATTCACGTCATAGTTGATCTAAGAATGCTTGTAGTTAAAAAAACTGACGTCGTATACGTTATTAAATGCTTGTAATTTTGAAATGTAACGTCATAATTTATCCAAAAATATATGTTATTTTAAAAACTGACGTCGTATTCGATGTCAGAAAACCAGAATGCCAAAAAACTAGAATGCCAAAAAACCAGAATGTCTGAAAACCAGAACGCCAGAAAACCAGAATGCCAGAATGCCAGAAAAGCAAAATGCCAGAAAACCAAAATGCCGGAAAACCAAAATGCCAGAAAACCAAAATGCCAGAAAACCAAAATGCCAGAAAACCAAAATGCCAGAAAACCAGAATGCCAGAAAACCTATATGCCAGAATGCCTGAAAACCAGGATGCCAGAAAACCTAACCTAACCTAATATTTTTTCGTTTAATTATCGTTTAATTCTCGTTTAATTATTTTTCGTTCAATTAGCGTTTAATTTTCATTTAATTCTCGTTTAATTTTCGTAAAATTATTTTTCGTTTAATTCTCGTCTAATTTTCGTTTAATCTTTTTCGTTTAACTTTTTTTTCGTTTATTTCTCGTTTAATTATTTTTGTTAAATTATCGTTTAATTATTTTTCGTTTAATTCTCGTTTAATTATTTTTCGTTTAATTCTCGTTTAATTATCGTTTAATTTTTTTTCGTTTAATTCTCGTTAAATTCTCGTTTAATTTTTTTTCGTTTAATTCTCGTTAAATTCTCGTTTAATTTTTTTTCGTTTAATTAATGTTTAATTCTCGTTTAAATATTTTTCGTTAAATTGTCGTTTAATTATTTTTCGTTTAATTCTCGTTTAATTATTTTTCGTTTAATTCTCGTTTATTTATTTTTTGTTAAATTATCGTTTAATTATTTTTCGTTTAATTTTTGTTTAATTTTTTTTCGTTTAATTCTCGTTTAATTTTTTTTCGTTTAGTTCTCGTTTAATTATTTTTCGTTTAGTTCTCGTTTAATTATTTTTCGTTTAGTTCTCGTTTAATTATTTTTCGTTTGATTCTCGTTTAATTATTTTTCGTTTAATTTTAAAAACTGACGTCGTATGTAATGTCAAAATGCTTGTAACTTTGAAAATAACGTCATAGTTGATCTAAGAATGCTTGTAGTTTTAGAAACTGACGTCGTATACGATGTCAAAATGCTTGTAGTTTTGAAAAGTAACGTGATAGTTGATCTGAGAATGCTTGTAATTTTAAAAACTGACGTCGTATACGATGTCAGAAAACCAGAATGCCAAAACACCAGAATGCCAAAACACCAGAATGCCAAAAAACCAGAATGCCTGAAAACCAGAACGCCAGAAAACCAGAATGCCAGAAAACCAAAATGCCAGAAAACCAAAATGCCAGAAAACCAAAATGCCAGAAAACCAAAATGCCAGAAAACCAGAATGCCAGAAAACCAGAATGCCAGAAAACCTATATGCCAGAATGCCTGAAAACCTGACCTAACCTAATTTTTTTTGTTTAATTATCGCTTAATTCTCGTTTAATTATTTTTCGTTTAATTCTCGTCTAATTTTCGTTTAATCTTTTTCGTTTAACTTTTTTTCGTTTATTTCTCGTTTAAATATTTTTGTTAAATTATCGTTTAATTATTTTTCGTTTAACTATCGTTTAATTATCGTTTAATTATTTTTTGTTAAATTATCGTTTAATTATTTTTCGTTTAATTCTCGTTAAATTATCGTTTAATTTTTTTTGGTTTAATTCTCGTTAAATTCTCGTTTAATTATTTTTCGTTTAATTATCGTTTAATTCTCGTTTAATTATTTTTCGTTTAATTCTCGTTTAATTCTCGTTTATTTATTTTTCGTTTAATTATCGTTTAATTCTCGTTTAATTATTTTTCGTTTAATTCTCGTTTAATTCTCGTTTAATTATTTTTCGTTTAGTTCTCGTTTAATTATTTTTCGTTTAATTCTCGTTTAGTTATTTTTCGTTTAGTTCTCGTTTAATTATTTTTCGTTTAATTATCGTTTAAATATTTTTCGTTTAATTATCGTTTAAATATTTTTTGTTTAATTTTAAAAACTGACGTCGTATGTAATGTCAAAATGCTTGTAACTTTGAAAATAACGTCATAGTTGATCTAAGAATGCTAGTAGTTTTAAAAACTGACGTCGTATACGATGTCAAAATGCTTGTAGTTTTGAAAAGTAACGTCATAATTGATCTAAATATGATTGGAATTTTAAAAACTGATGTCGTATACGATGTCAAAATGCTTGTAGTTTTGAAAAGTAACGTCATACTTGATCTAAAAATGATTGGAATTTTGAAAACTGACGTCGCATACGATGGTTAAATGCTTGTAAATTTGAAAAGTAACCTCATAATCGTTCTAAAAATATATGTAATTTTAAAGACTGACGTCGTATACAATGTCAAAATGCTTGTACTTTTGAAAATACCGTCATAGTTGTTCTAAGATTGCTCGTAGTTTTAAAAACTGACGTCGTATACGATGCAAAAATGTTTCTTGTTTTGAAAAGTAACGTCATAATTGATCAAAAAATGATTGGTATTTTAAAAACTGACGTCGTATACGATGTCAAAATGCTTGTAATTTTGAAAACTAACGTCATAATCGTTCTAAAAATATATGTAATTTTAAAGACTGACGTCGTATTCGATGTCAGAAAACCAGAATGCCAAAACACCAGAATGCCAAAAAACCAGAATGCCTGAAAACCAGAACGCCAGAAAACCAGAATGCCTGAAAACCAGAACGCCAGAAAACCAAAATGCCAGAATGCCAGAAAACCAAAATGCCGGAAAACCAAAATGCCAGAAAACCAAAATGCCAGAAAACCAGAATGCCAGAAAAACAAAATGCCAGAAAACCAGAATGCCAGAAAACCTATATGCCAGAATGCCTGAAAACCAGGATGCCAGAAAACCTAACCTAACCTAATATTTTTTTGTTTAATTATCGTTTAATTCTCGTTTAATTATTTTTCATTTAATTCTCGTTTAATTTTCGTAAAATTATTTTTCGTTTAATTCTCGTCTAATTTTCGTTTAATCTTTTTCGTTTAACTTTTTTTCGTTTATTTCTCGTTTAAATATTTTTGTTAAATTATCGTTTAATTATTTTTCGTTTAACTATCGTTTAATTATCGTTTAATTATTTTTTGTTAAATTATCGTTTAATTATTTTTCGTTTAATTCTCGTTAAATTATCGTTTAATTTTTTTTGGTTTAATTCTCGTTAAATTCTCGTTTAATTATTTTTCGTTTAATTATCGTTTAATTCTCGTTTAATTATTTTTCGTTTAATTCTCGTTTAATTATTTTTCGTTTAATTATCGTTTAATTCTCGTTTAATTATTTTTCGTTTAATTATCGTTTAATTCTCGTTTAATTATTTTTTGTTTAATTCTCGTTTAGTTATTTTTCGTTTAGTTCTCGCTTAATTATTTTTCGTTTAATTATCGCTTAAATATTTTTTGTTTAATTTTAAAAACTGACGTCGTATGTAATGTCAAAATGCTTGTAACTTTGAAAATAACGTCATAGTTGATCTAAGAATGCTCGTAGTTTTAAAAACTGGCGTCGTATACGATGTCAAAATGCTTGTAAATTTGAAAAGTAACCTCATAATCGTTCTAAAAATATATGTAATTTTAAAGACTGACGTCGTATACAATGTCAAAATGCTTGTACTTTGTAAAATACCGTCATAGTTGTTCTAAGATTGCTTGTAGTTTTAAAAACTTACGTCGTATACGATGCAAAAATGCTTCTTGTTTTGAAAAGTAACGTCATAATTGATCAAAAAATGATTGGTATTTTAAAAACTGACGTCGTATACGATGTCAAAATGCTTGTAATTTTGAAAACTAACGTCATAATCGTTCTAAAAATATATGTAATTTTAAAGACTGACGTCGTATGCGATGTCAGAAAACCAGAATGCCAAAACACCAGAATGCCAGAAAACCAAAATGCCAGAAAACCAGAATGCCAGAAAACCAGAATGCCTGAAAACCAGGATGCCAGAAAACCTAACCTAACCTAATTTTTTTTTGTTTAATTATCGCTTAATTCTCGTTTAATTATTTTTCGTTCAATTATCGTTTAATTTTCATTTAATTATTTTTCATTTAATTCTCGTTTAATTTTCGTAAAATTAATTTTCGTTTAATTCTCGTCTAATTTTCGTTTAATCTTTTTCGTTTAACTTTTTTTCGTTTATTTCTCGTTTAAATATTTTTGTTAAATTATCGTTTAATTACTTTTCGTTTAACTATCGTTTAATTATCGTTTAATTATTTTTTGTTAAATTATCGTTTAATTATTTTTCGTTTAATTCTCGTTAAATTATCGTTTAATTTTTTTTGGTTTAATTCTCGTTAAATTCTCGTTTAATTATTTTTCGTTTAATTATCGTTTAATTCTCGTTAAATTATTTTTCGTTTAATTCTCGTTTAATTATTTTTCGTTTAATTCTCGTTTAATTCTCGTTTAATTATTTTTCGTTTAATTCTCGTTTAATTCTCGTTTAATTATTTTTCGTTTAGTTCTCGTTTAATTATTTTTCGTTTAATTCTCGTTTAGTTATTTTTCGTTTAGTTCTCGTTTAATTATTTTTCGTTTAATTATCGTTTAAATATTTTTTGTTTAATTTTAAAAACTGACGTCGTATGTAATGTCAAAATGCTTGTAACTTTGAAAATAACGTCATAGTTGATCTAAGAATGCTAGTAGTTTTAAAAACTGACGTCGTATACGATGTCAAAATGCTTGTAGTTTTGAAAATAACGTCATAGTTGATCTAAGAATGCTCGTAGTTTTAAAAACTGACGTCGTATACGATGTCAAAATGCTTGTAGTTTTGAAAAGTAACGTCATAGTTGATCTGAGAATGCTTGTAATTTTAAAAACTGACGTCGTATTCGATGTCAGAAAACCAGAATGCCAAAACACCAGAATGCCAAAAAACCAGAATGCCTGAAAACCAGAACGCCAGAAAACCAGAATGCCAGAAAACCAAAATGCCAGAAAACCAAAATGCCAGAAAACCAAAATGCCAGAAAACCAAAATGCCAGAAAACCAGAATGCCAGAAAACCTATATGCCAGAATGCCTGAAAACCTGACCTAACCTAATTTTTTTTGTTTAATTATCGCTTAATTCTCGTTCAATTATCGTTTAATTTTCATTTAATTACTTTTCATTTAATTCTCGTTTAATTTTCGTAAAATTATTTTTCGTTTAATTCTCGTTTAATTATTTTTCGTTTAATTCTCGTTTAATTCTCGTTTAATTATTTTTCGTTTAATTCTCGTTTAATTCTCGTTTAATTATTTTTCGTTTAATTCTCGTTTAATTCTCGTTTAATTATTTTTCGTTTAATTCTCGTTTAATTCTCGTTTAATTATTTTTCGTTTAGTTCTCGTTTAATTATTTTTCGTTTAATTCTCGTTTAGTTATTTTTCGTTTAGTTCTCGTTTAATTATTTTTCGTTTAATTATCGTTTAAATATTTTTCGTTTAATTATCGTTTAAATATTTTTTGTTTAATTTTAAAAACTGACGTCGTATACGATGTCAAAATGCTTGTAGTTTTGAAAAGTAACGTCATAATTGATCTAAATATGATTGGAATTTTAAAAACTGATGTCGTATACGATGTCAAAATGCTTGTAGTTTTGAAAAGTAACGTCATACTTGATCTAAAAATGATTGGAATTTTGAAAACTGACGTCGCATACGATGGTTAAATGCTTGTAAATTTGAAAAGTAACCTCATAATCGTTCTAAAAATATATGTAATTTTAAAGACTGACGTCGTATACAATGTCAAAATGCTTGTACTTTTGAAAATACCGTCATAGTTTTTCTAAGATTGCTTGTAGTTTTAAAAACTGACGTCGTATACGATGCAAAAATGCTTCTTGTTTTGAAAAGTAACGTCATAATTGATCAAAAAATGATTGGTATTTTAAAAACTGACGTCGTATACGATGTCAAAATGCTTGTAATTTTGAAAACTAACGTCATAATCGTTCTAAAAATATATGTAATTTTAAAGACTGACGTCGTATTCGATGTCAGAAAACCAGAATGCCAAAACACCAGAATGCCAAAAAACCAGAATGCCTGAAAACCAGAACGCCAGAAAACCAGAATGCCTGAAAACCAGAACGCCAGAATGCCAGAAAACCAAAATGCCGGAAAACCAAAATGCCAGAAAACCAAAATGCCAGAAAACCAAAATGCCAGAAAACCAGAATGCCAGAAAACCAGAATGCCAGAAAACCTATATGTCAGAATGCCTGAAAACCTAACCTAACCTAATATTTTTTTGTTTAATTATCGTTTAATTCTCGTTTAATTATTTTTCGTTTAATTCTCGTCTAATTTTCGTTTAATCTTTTTCGTTTAACTTTTTTTTCGTTTATTTCTCGTTTAATTATTTTTGTTAAATTATCGTTTAATTATTTTTCGTTTAACTATCGTTTAATTCTCGTTTAATTATTTTTTGTTAAATTATCGTTTAATTATTTTTCGTTTAATTCTCGTTTAATTATTTTTCGTTTAATTCTCGTTTAATTATCGTTTAATTTTTTTTCGTTTAATTCTCGTTAAATTCTCGTTTAATTTTTTTTCGTTTAATTCTCGTTAAATTCTCGTTTAATTTTTTTTCGTTTAATTAATGTTTAATTCTCGTTTAAATATTTTTCGTTAAATTGTCGTTTAATTATTTTTCGTTTAATTCTCGTTTAATTATTTTTCGTTTAATTCTCGTTTATTTATTTTATGTTAAATTATCGTTTAATTATTTTTCGTTTAATTCTCGTTTAATTATTTTTCGTTTAATTCTCGTTTAATTTTTTTTCGTTTAGTTCTCGTTTAATTATTTTTCGTTTAGTTCTCGTTTAATTATTTTTCGTTTAGTTCTCGTTTAATTATTTTTCGTTTAATTATCGTTTAAATAATTTTTGTTTAATTTTAAAAACTGACGTCGTATGTAATGTCAAAATGCTTGTAACTTTGAAAATAACGTCATAGTTGATCTAAGAATGCTTGTAGTTTTAGAAACTGACGTCGTATACGATGTCAAAATGCTTGTAGTTTTGAAAAGTAACGTCATAGTTGATCTGAGAATGCTTGTAATTTTAAAAACTGACGTCGTATACGATGTCAGAAAACCAGAATGCCAAAACACCAGAATGCCAAAACACCAGAATGCCAAAAAACCAGAATGCCTGAAAACCAGAACGCCAGAAAACCAGAATGCCAGAAAACCAAAATGCCAGAAAACCAAAATGCCAGAAAACCAAAATGCCAGAAAACCAAAATGCCAGAAAACCAGAATGCCAGAAAACCAGAATGCCAGAAAACCTATATGCCAGAATGCCTGAAAACCTAACCTAACCTAATTTTTTTTGTTTAATTATCGCTTAATTCTCGTTTAATTATTTTTCGTTTAATTCTCGTCTAATTTTCGTTTAATCTTTTTCGTTTAACTTTTTTTCGTTTATTTCTCGTTTAAATATTTTTGTTAAATTATCGTTTAATTATTTTTCGTTTAACTATCGTTTAATTATCGTTTAATTATTTTTTGTTAAATTATCGTTTAATTATTTTTCGTTTTTCGTTCCTTCCAAAAACCCAAAGATTATCAAACATTCTTTAACTTTGTAATACACATGTATGCTCCCAACCAGTATAAAATTCTTACTTTTTCATTTAACTGAAAAACATAACTATCTCCAATACCCATTTCGTAAGCTGTATTACAAAATTGCCAATCTTCCTCTAAACTGTGTTTTAACCACCGTACATGGGTACGCTTGCTTTCATTTTCGTGAATCATTTGGGGCAGAATAATCTCAATCTCGAATGTCTGAATATCTTCCTTAGAAATCCCATAATAATCCGAGAATTCCGGCACTAAATATCGCCCTTTAACCCGCATCTGAAAGAATATATCCCAAAAGTGTTTGAAAAATTTTATGTTTACATAATAAACCGCCCATTTAATAAATTCATAACAAAAATAGCAACTTGCGTCTCAAAACACTATAGTACAATAATATATTTTGTCGCTCTATTTTCTACCACTACTGCTCGGCTCAGTGCTTTCCCTGTTGGACTGACTCATACTTTGATTGCTACCCGGATAAATTATATGCCTCCCTAAAACTGACTTGACATGACCAACTACTGGCGGTGGCATTGGAATAACCGGTGGATAACTCAGAACTCTATTTGTGGGTTCAACTTGAATTTGAACATTTTGCTTCTGGTCATACTTTCGTTTCTTGCTACTTGACAGAGACGAACTCATCTTCCTCGAATGACCTGCTGGAATTGAAATTGATCTTTCCACCCTATCAAGCAAAGAAGACGCTGCTGCTTCTGAACTATTAGCCAATCGGTTATGTAACAATACATCTTGACGAGATTTCTCCCGAGAAAATATTTCTTGGAACTGTGCCTCTTTCTCCTTTATTTCCCTGCGTCTTACATTTGCAATTTGAATATTTTGCAACTTGGTCATTTGGTTGTTGACTTGAGAAGAAGTCGTTTTCTCCAGTTGCCATGCATCTTGAAGATGCTGCTCTTGTGTGTGCACCCATTTTCCGTCTTGTCCTTGTATCGGCAAATTTTTCGGATAGAAAACACCGCTAGGCCTAAGTAATAGCTCAGGTTTAGGTTGTCTGGGGTTTGTACTTGACAGCAAAGGTTCGTTTCTATAGACCTTCGGCATATTTTTGAAATGCGTCAGTATTCTCTTATTGTACAAAACATCTCTTCCCCAGTCATCTATTACTGTCACTTTTCTTTCCTGTCCTCCCAAATCGTTGCTTTCACGATCATTTTTAAATGAGATGATAAGCATTTTCGGTTTACTAATGCTCTTTCCTGTCTCATTTTCCTGTTTTAAATCCGAATAGTCTTTTTCGAGTAGTTTAGCTTCATCAACACATGTCCCAATCGTGGTTTCTCTTCTTCGCAAATTTTCATGATGCCATTCATCGCTTGAACTCGTAGTATTGCTTCCCATTTCCTTCTTATTCTCTTGCGGAGGATTTGGAAGCGGATCGTTAGTATTGGATTTTCTTTCTTTCCTCTCTATTACTTGCACCCCTGACTTTCCCTTCTGAAACCCAAATGCTACTCCTGCTCTTTGATAAACGGCATCATCCTGATTGATTCGACGAATAATTTTTGTCTTATTATGCTCGTACGGTTCTGGTTCAGGGTACACGTGAGTAATATCAACATCCATGTCATACACTATTTGTACTGGCATGTTGGTATCTGACGGGCAATAACGCTTTGGCTTCTTCTGTTTAAGATATTGCTGCATTGCAAAATCATACTCGGAATTCTTGGCAACATAAAATGGAATCGGATCGGTTCCTACAGACTGTTTATTAGCAGGACGTGGGTGGGTACCCTTATCCGGCACACAATTAGAAATTTGCCAAACTCCTCCAGACTGCTCTCCGACATTCATCTGTGAAATTAAATAATATATAACCAATTTCTTAATTATCGCGAATTTTGAAAAACGAGTCTATCCTATACTTGTTGATTTAAGGACCCGTTATACTTTAGTAAAACGAAATCTTTAACCGATCCCCGCCGGACCCAACCCTAACGTACATAAACTTGAATGTATTTTAAGCCACATTCCAGTGTCTACTTGGTAAACTAAGTCACCTAATTCCTTCTCACTTTCTTCAACTATTTCCACAGAAGGCTCTTCAGGCCCTGCCAAAATTGCTAATGTTATATCGCCTGGGTCCCTTTCATGCAAATTTAAGGGCCCAGGCGCTCCTAGTTTAAAGGACTCGGAGCTTTGCCTGCCTTATTTTGACAATCTCCTGCGAAATGCCGATCTACGCCACTACTAAAACACGCTCCAGGTTTTTTAATGTTAGGTGAAGGTGGCCACGAGTTTTCGCGGTTCTCTGGGGGTTCTAAGGATTGTTGGCCCTTCTTATCATTTTCTCCTTGATTTTGTTTTTGCAACTTAATACTATCATTATCAAATTCAGGAAGACTTTTGCTCTCTAATACAATTTTCTTTTCGCTGTTACTACCCCCGGACAAGCCTGACTGTACGGTAGGTCTGTACGCTAAAGTTGACGCAGCAAATTTATTTATGACCAATGCCTCGCACCGTTTTTCTGCTTCGATCATTTTATCAGCCTGTTTGACGGCATGAATGAATTGCTCCAGCGTATAATAACTATTTCCCGGAGAAATATATCTGCTGTAATCCGGGTGCATTCTCTCAACAACCGTATTAATCATACCAGTCTCGTCATGGCTTCTTCCTAATCGATCATAGTGCTTTGCCATATCGTACATAAAGCAAAACAAGGACTCATCCGATCCTTGAACTCTCTCGATTAGTTCCTTAGACGGTTGATTTTTGAAAGGACCATGAGACTTCAGTGTGTTGTCTCGTATTTGTAATTGAGAGCCTGCACTACCACATACGATTTTTCGTTGAAAATCACTTGGCTCTTCGTTTGACTGATTTGGCAACCTAGAGGGTTCGAACATTTGTGGTTTTTGTACAGCGCTCCAATTTCCATTAGTCCCACCGTATTTGTTATTCTGTGTGCTTGATTCATATTCATCTGCACTTTCTGATGTATCACTACCTGAAGATTGAAACCCGATTTTGATGCTTCGAATTTTATCAAGTATTTGCACATCTATTCCCTGTTGTTGCAGGGCTTCTCTTTTTGCACGTAGCCACTGTTCAGAGAATCTCCATATTGCTTCTCGGTATTCACTTTCCAGTCTGTGCAACATGGTGTTGATCGTGTTATAGACTGGCCGCTTGGGGTCAATAGAGTTTATACTCTCAAACCCTCCAAAACCATTTGGCCAACCGATGTTGTCTGACCCATTTGCCTGGACGCTCCTTCTAAGTTGGTGGTTGACTATATCTTTATGTGGCTTACTTGCCCCGCCATTACCAGCATGCAAATACAACGGGCAATGAACGCTATATTTGCCGTGGTTGAAACCATTCTCTTCTTCATACCTATTCCCTAAGATGTTTGAAGCCTGAGCACTCATAGTTACTATGGCGACATGAAACTCAACTTGAAATAGGACTACCAGTATTACAACTGGACCTTCCCCGAGCTCAATACAAGATACTGTTTCTGATGTGGATATACTCTCGTGCGTTCAATTCGCCTAGCTATCTCAGAGTAACTTTATAATCTTTTTCTGTTGTAGCCGTTGTTATGCTAATCTCTGCTGTTTGTAGTGGTTAACAAAGTAAAGGACCTTCAAGTGATGTCCTTCCAGCTTAACATAAATAAAATGTCCAACTAGATTTTTTTTAAAGAAAAAAAATGAACTGAAGCCTTTTTTAAACGTCAGAATAACCTGATTTGATGTGGTGCTTTTTCCTTTTGAAAGGATATGTTAAAATTATTCCTTTCGCTACTTAGTAAGTAGCTGGCAAATTATGCTAAATAGGTATCTACACCCTATGTACCAGAGTATTCTCAACCTCTACCTTAAAAGAAAAGATTGCAATACGATGAACAAAAACTGGAAGAATACCTACTCATCCCACCTCGATACTATATTCAAATTAGTATCTAAACCGCTCTCTGATTTTCCACCTCAGATCTGACTATTAGACAATTTAAACCTACAGAAGCTAAAACTTACACCGTACTATTGTTGTACCAACTAAAGTTTGATTGCTGATTATGGAATCGCTTATCTACAAAAAAACTCATAAATCACAATACAAGACTGAAAGTAAGGTCTGAGGAGTCACCAGATGTTATGGGAGATTTGGGGGTTTAGCCACTTTCCACCCATAAACTTATGAATTTTACATTCGCATCGAACTTCTCGTGTGATTTATGACTATAATTTAATTGAAATACATGATTCCCAATCAAATATAGAAGCAATTAAATACTACAATAAGCAATTTGATTCCATAAATAACTGCAACAATCAAAACAGGGAAGTTGGTTATTAATTCTGAACAATGTACGGTTTATTCTAAAGAAAATTCAAACTCATTCTAAGAAATATTAACTTGGAAACTACAAAAACATGTTGTTCACTTAAATCTATCTTAAAATCTAGTTTTAAATCCTGCAGGATATTTCTTTATCTATTTACAGGCTTGAAATGTTAGTATTATGTACTGGGGTAATTTGAGACCACACAGTACTGAAATTCAGATTACGGTTTTAAGAAAATTGATAATTTCAGTTTTACAATAAAGTAGTTTATAGTCTGTGTATTATGAGGGCGGAATTAATCGTTCCCCTTTTTCCAGACAATATAAAAACAAGCATTGAGTTCGAAAGCCTTGCTCCTTGCTCAAGCTTGTGTTCACAATTCATAAAGATTTTTATATATTTTTATTCACCCTGTATAACTGATGAGGTGGTTCTAACGGCTCGCTATTAACTCGAAACGGTTAAGATGGGATGATAACCTCCAAAGAATAAACTCCAACATAAACTCCGAAAAGGACTTCAAAAGACCGAAAAAGCTGTAAAACCACATTTTACCATCCTGTATCACATCCATTTAACTATTTACCTCACCATTACCCTTTTATCTTATTAAGTATACACTCACCACCACAATATTCAAACAGATTACCACTCGCGGTTATCCTTCCTCTTTCTGGAATGACCACAACTGCACGCTTCCTATTATACGGATAATCATTCATTACTACCTATTTTTCATTCCCAAAATTCATTTCTGTGGCTATTTTCATGAAATACTTATGATCTCTCACCTATCCTTGTCCTCCCTCCACTCTCCTGGAATTCTCCCGGTGACAACTTATTCCTGCTTAGCCTTTCCCTTTTAAATCATAAACATCAATCATGTCACACTGACTAATTTCCTTGAAATTTTACCTTCTTATTTTTCTCTGTTTACTGGATTTACTTACCACGTTTTTATAACTTAACACACTATTGTACGCATTAAATTACGCTAGAAAAACGCCAAGAAACGCTAGAATACGCTTATGATACCTGCATAATAAAACACTCTCTTAAACTCCAGATTTATGGGGCAATATGACAATTTCCTAAAAGTTTAACTTACGCTAAGGAAACCCAGTTTCCGTGCTGTCCTACAGCTTCAAGAGATTTCACACAACTGAACTCCAACTGAACGATGAGCAAAGAAGAATCTCAGTTCTCCGTGGACAAGTCCACTTCTCATCATTGCACGAAGTCTGAGCAGGGGTGTATTCTTGTCATTCCACTGTCGGTTGACTCCTTCTTTCCTACGTTCCTCTATTCATTCCAGTATCTCTACTCTCTAAAACGAATCAATTCCTAACCTAGCATGCATTTTTAAACTCTGCTACGTTCAAAATGGTTTCCTTCCTATACTTAACGTGTATAAAGTAAACGCTAACCTTATGTACATGAAAATTATTATAAGTACTCTCTCTGACACTTTGAAAATAACGTCATAGTTGATCTAAGAATGCTCGTAGTTTTAAAAACTGACGTCGTATACGATGTCAAAATGCTTGTAATTTTGAAATGTAACGTCATAATTGCTCTAGGAATGCTTGTAGTTTTAAAAACTGACGTCGTATACGATATCAAAATGCTTGTACTTTTGAAAATTCACGTCATAGTTGATCTAAGAATGCTTGTAGTTCTAAAAACTGACGTCGTATACGATGTTAAAATGCTTGTAATTTTGAAATGTAACGTCATAATGTATCTAAAAATATATGTAATTTTAAAAACTGACGTCGTATTCGATGTCAGGAAACCAGAATACCAAAACACCAGAATGCCAAAAAACCAGAATGCCTGAAAACCAGAATGCCTGAAAACCAAAATGCCGGAAAACCAAAATGCCAGAAAACCAAAATGCCGGAAAACCAAAATGCCAGAAGACCAGAATGCCAGAAAACCAGAATGCCAGAAAACCAGAATGCCAGAAAACCTATATGCCAGAATGCCAGAAAACCTATATGCCAGAATGCCTGAAAACCAGGATACCAGAAAACCTAACCTAACCTAAATTTTTTTGTTTAATTATCGCTTAATTTTCATTTAATTATTTTTCATTTAATTCTCGTTTAATTTTCGTAAAATTATTTTTCGTTTAATTCTCGTCTAATTTTCGTTTAATCTTTTTCGTTTAACTTTTTTTCGTTTATTTCTCGTTTAATTATTTTTGTTAAATTATCGTTTAATTATTTTTCGTTTAACTATCGTTTAATTCTCGTTTAATTATTTTTTGTTAAATTATCGTTTAATTATTTTTTCGTTTAATTCTCGTTTAATTTTTTTTCGTTTAATTCTCGTTAAATTCACGTTTAATTATTTTTCGTTTAATTCTCTTTAAATTATCGTTTAATTTTTTTTCGTTTAATTTTCGTTAAATTCTCGTTTAATAATTTTTCGTTTAATTATCGTTTAATTCTCGTTTAATTATTTTTCGTTTAATTCTCGTTAAATTATCGTTTAATTTTTTTTCGTTTAATTCTCGTTAAATTCTCGTTTAATTATTTTTCGTTTAATTCTCGTTAAATTATCGTTAAATTATTTTTCGTTTAATTCTCGTTTAATTTTTTTTCGTTTAATTAATGTTTAATTCTCGTTTAAATATTTTTCGTTAAATTGTCGTTTAATTATTTTTCGTTTAACTCTCGTTTAATTATTTTTCGTTTAATTCTCGTTAAATTATCGTTTAATTTTTTTTCGTTAAATTATCGTTTAATTTTTTTTCGTTTAATTCTCGTTAAATTCTCGTTTAATTATTTTTCGTTCAATTATCGTTTAATTTTCATTTAATTATTTTTCATTTAATTCTCGTTTAATTTTCGTAAAATTATTTTTTGTTTAATTCCCGTCTAATTTTCGTTTAATCTTTTTCGTTTAACTTTTTTTCGTTTATTTCTCGTTTAATTATTTTTGTTAAATTATCGTTTAATTATTTTTCGTTTAACTATCGTTTAATTCTCGTTTAATTATTTTTTGTTAAATTATCGTTTAATTATTTTTCGTTTAATTCTCGTTAAATTATCGTTTAATTTTTTTTCGTTTAATTCTCGTTAAATTCACGTTTAATTATTTTTCGTTTAATTCTCGTTAAATTATCGTTTATTTTTTTTTCGTTTAATTCTCGTTTAATTCTCGTTTAATTTTTTTTCGTTTAATTATCGTTTAATCATTTTTCGTTTAATTCTCGTTAAATTATCGTTTAATTTTTTTTCGTTTAATTCTCGTTAAATTTTCGTTTAATTTTTTTTCGTTTAATTCTCGTTAAATTCTCGTTTAATTATTTTTCGTTAAATTATCGTTTAATTCTCATTTAAATATTTTTCGTTTAATTCTCAATAAATTATCGTTTAATTATTTTTCGTTTAATTCCCGTCTAATTTTCGTTTAATCTTTTTCGTTTAACTTTTTTTCGTTTATTTCTCGTTTAATTATTTTTGTTAAATTATCGTTCAATTATTTTTCGTTTAATTCTCGTTTATTTATTTTATGTTAAATTATCGTTTAATTATTTTTCGTTTAATTCTCGTTTAATTATTTTTCGTTTAATTCTCGTTTAATTATTTTTCGTTTAATTCTCTTTTAGTTATTTTTCGTTTAGTTCTCGTTTAATTATTTTTCGTTTAATTATCGTTTAAATATTTTTTGTTTAATTTTAAAAACTGACGTCGTATGTGATGTCAAAATGCTTGTAACTTTGAAAATAACGTCATAGTTGATCTAAGAATGCTTGTAGTTTTAAAAACTGACGTCGTATACGAAGTCAAAATACTTGTAATTTTTAAAAGTAACGTCATAATTGATCTAAGAATGCTTGTAGTTTTAAAAACTGACGTCGTATACGATGTCAAAATGCTTGTAATTTTGAAATGTAACGTCATAATTGATCTAGGATTGCTTGTAGTTTTAAAAACTGACGTCGTATACGATATCAAAATGCTTGTACTTTTGAAAATTTACGTCATAGTTGATCTAAGAATGCTTGTAGTTCTAAAAACTGACGTCGTATACGATGTTAAAATGCTTGTAATTTTGAAATGTAACGTCATAATTGATCTAAGAATGCTTGTAGTTTTAAAAACTGACGTCGTATACGATGTCAAAATGCTTGTAATTTTGAAATGTAACGTCATAATTGATCTAGGAATGCTTGTAGTTTTAAAAACTGACGTCGTATACGATGTCAAAATGCTTGTACTTTTGAAAATTCACGTCATAGTTGATCTAAGAATGCTTGTAGTTCTAAAAACTGACGTCGTATACGATGTTAAAATGCTTGTAATTTTGAAATGTAACGTCATAATGTATCTAAAAATATATGTAATTTTAAAAACTGACGTCGTATTCGATGTCAGGAAACCAGAACACCAAAACACCAGAATGCCAAAAAACCAGAATGCCTGAAAACCAAAATGCCGGAAAACCAAAACGCCAGAAAACCAAAATGCCGGAAAACCAAAATGCCAGAAGACCAGAATGCCAGAAAACCAGAATGCCAGAAAACCAGAATGCCAGAAAACCTATATGCCAGAATGCCAGAAAACCTATATGCCAGAATGCCTGAAAACCAGGATACCAGAAAACCTAACCTAACCTAATTTTTTTGTTTAATTATCGCTTAATTCTCGTTGAATTATTTTTCGTTCAATTATCGTTTAATTTTCATTTAATTATTTTTCATTTAATTCTCGTTTAATTTTCGTAAAATTATTTTTCGTTTAATTCTCGTCTAATTTTCGTTTAATCTTTTTCGTTTAACTTTTTTTCGTTTATTTCTCGTTTAATTATTTTTGTTAAATTATCGTTTAATTATTTTTCGTTTAACTATCGTTTAATTCTCGTTTAATTATTTTTTGTTAAATTATCGTTTAATTATTTTTTCGTTTAATTCTCGTTTAATTTTTTTTCGTTTAATTCTCGTTAAATTCACGTTTAATTATTTTTCGTTTAATTCTCTTTAAATTATCGTTTAATTTTTTTTCGTTTAATTTTCGTTAAATTCTCGTTTAATAATTTTTCGTTTAATTATCGTTTAATTCTCGTTTAATTATTTTTCGTTTAATTCTCGTTAAATTATCGTTTAATTTTTTTTCGTTTAATTCTCGTTAAATTCTCGTTTAATTATTTTTCGTTTAATTCTCGTTAAATTATCGTTTAATTATATTTCGTTTAATTCTCGTTTAATTTTTTTTCGTTTAATTAATGTTTAATTCTCGTTTAAATATTTTTCGTTAAATTGTCGTTTAATTATTTTTCGTTTAATTCTCGTTTAATTATTTTTCGTTTAATTCTCTTTTAGTTATTTTTCGTTTAGTTCTCGTTTAATTACTTTTCGTTTAATTATCGTTTAAATATTTTTTGTTTAATTTTAAAAACTGACGACGTATGTGATGTCAAAATGCTTGTAACATTGAAAATAACGTCATAGTTGATCTAAGAATGCTTGTAGTTTTAAAAACTGACGTCGTATACGAAGTCAAAATACTTGTAATTTCGAAAAGTAACGTCATAATTGATCTAAGAATGCTTGTAGTTTTAAAAACTGACGTCGTATACGATGTCAAAATGCTTGTAATTTTGAAATGTAACGTCATAATTGATCTAGGATTGCTTGTAGTTTTAAAAACTGACGTCGTATACGATATCAAAATGCTTGTACTTTTGAAAATTCACGTCATAGTTGATCTAAGAATGCTTGTAGTTCTAAAAACTGACGTCGTATACGATGTTAAAATGCTTGTAATTTTGAAATGTAACGTCATAATTGATCTAAGAATGCTTGTAGTTTTAAAAACTGACGTCGTATACGATGTCAAAATGCTTGTAATTTTGAAATGTAACGTCATAATTGATCTAGGAATGCTTGTAGTTTTAAAAACTGACGTCGTATACGATATCAAAATGCTTGTACTTTTGAAAATTCACGTCATAGTTGATCTAAGAATGCTTGTAGTTCTAAAAACTGACGTCGTATACGATGTTAAAATGCTTGTAATTTCGAAATGTAACGTCATAATGTATCTAAAAATATATGTAATTTTAAAAACTGACGTCGTATTCGATGTCAGGAAACCAGAATACCAAAACACCAGAATGCCAAAAAACCAGAATGCCTGAAAACCAAAATGCCGGAAAACCAAAATGCCAGAAAACCAAAATGCCGGAAAACCAAAATGCCAGAAGACCAGAATGCCAGAAAACCAGAATGCCAGAAAACCTATATGCCAGAATGCCAGAAAACCTATATGCCAGAATGCCTGAAAACCAGGATACCAGAAAACCTAACCTAACCTAATTTTTTTGTTTAATTATCGCTTAATTCTCGTTGAATTATTTTTCGTTCAATTATCGTTTAATATTCATTTAATTATTTTTCATTTAATTCTCGTTTAATTTTCGTAAAACTATTTTTCGTTTAATTCTCGTCTAATTTTCGTTTAATCTTTTTCGTTTAACTTTTTTTCGTTTATTTCTCGTTTAATTATTTTTGTTAAATTATCGTTTAATTATTTTTCGTTTAACTATCGTTTAATTCTCGTTTAATTATTTTTTGTTAAATTATCGTTTAATTATTTTTTCGTTTAATTCTCGTTTATTT
>CM056173.1:45618065-45647065 GCA_029691765.1 Entomobrya proxima | reverse complement strand
AACAAAACTTTGCTGTAAAGGGTTTTGATTGTAGATGCATAAACACTTTCAATTGTGCTTATTTATTTTAAAGACAAGAGACTTTGCCACGGCAGTCTGTAAAATATTTAACCTACATTCGGAGCAACCATACATAATTTCGAATACTCAAAGATTGGCTACATTTTTTCCATCAGCACATTTAATGATCCTCTTAAAAAATGAAGAAGATTTGGAAACCGGAATTTAAGCTACTTTTTTCACCGTACCGTACCATTGTTACCGTGTCTCTAATTATATCATTGTTTGAGCAACAAGCTGTCTTCAATATATGCAATGAAAAACCATCTGATAATAATTTGCAAAAGCCTTTTGTAAGTAACCTTGCAAATGCTTCTTGCTGCTTCCAAAATTATTCCCGAAAACAGACAATAATACATAATTTCCAGGTTACTCTGTACTCTCATTTATTTTTGCGTCAGACTTCTCAGCAACTGATATTGGGAACTTTGCTTGCAAACAGGTTGGCCAATGCCGGTTTTTAGAATGCAAGCTGGTAAATTAACTTGCCAAACACCTACGTATACATTGAGCTTGCTGTAAAATATGACACCCCCAACCCCACTCACTGCTAGAACAAAACGGATCGGTTTGTATGCGTTATATTAGTGGATGTGTTCTGACCTTTACCACGCATCGATGCTAATGTATTTAGTGAATGCGTAGTCATTTATATGATTAGTTAAAGGGTACCTAGCCATGTAATACATGTATGCATGTGAGAGAACGCCACAAATAGCCTTTATACGGACAGCATTTATATGTGCTTTTAAGAAACATGGAGCATTGATGAACATGAATGAACGCGGGAGGTGAATAGTAATTCAAAAATGGTATAAAAGCGGTCGTCAAGTTTGAAAAGATTTTAGTCGGCGTTTGGTTTCGCGAGACGAAACATCCATCAAAAGGGATGCTGCTGCATTTGACTCTTCAAATAATTCTGAATTTTATCCCAACCTAAGATTTTATTGTAGTTGTGTTTTAGTTTTAGAGAGGACAGTACAGCGCGAATTCTGTAGAAGGATTTTGAGGAGATGGGTGGGGACGCCAAGAAAAAAGGGGAGGCAAAGGAGACAGGAGGAGTGGGTAAGCATTTTGTCGTTCTTTGTAAAACCATGTGCACAGAAACTACTTTACAAGTAGCTTTTGCAAAGCACTAGTTTCACGATATATTCTTTATTTGCAAGGTGCGAGGGGAAGCAAAGTTCGAAGCAAGCCGGTTGAAGCCGGTGAGGGCTCAGAAGATTTCTGTAAGTGTAAAAAAATTTGCATATCTATTTGCACGATTGTTTGCAATGCATTTTGTTAAGGTTGAAAAATGTGTATGTGGACGTACCTGTTGTTTTCAGTAACCGGAGACACCTACCAAGTTGTGGAGTTGCCTGAGGGCGGGCCTTCTGGGAGCAATTTTAGGAAGGATGATTTGAAGGAAGAGAAGCTGGGGTTTCCGGGACCGCAAAAAAAAGGAATTGAGGTTTATGGAGCGGACTACCACAGTCAAAAGTCTAAAAGGGTTAGAAGACGGGGTAGGAAACAGTTAAACCATGCACCTTCAGCATTACAAAGTAAAGATGAAGACGAGTGTGTCGACGAGTCCAGCTTTGAGCAAGGTTTGTATAGAATTGTAATTGTTTTAAAACATTTATCAAAATGAATTTATATAATTTGCGATTTGCAACAAAAGTTTTCTGACGGTTTTATGACTTTATGATAGACGCTTCCCCTGACGAACATGATTTGCCGACAGATGACCTGCCTTATTTGACGTTCGAGTATGTTGGAAAATGTTGGGACGCCGTCCATTCAGCAGATAGCGACTGCAAATGCATCAGTGCAAAAAAGTTTGCAATGTTTATTGCCAAGGAGCTTAGCAAGGTTGGGCCTAAAGTGTTTGCAGGAATGGCAACTGATGAAAAGTTTAATGAGCTTCATGATTTGTTAAAGGTTCGTAAAAATATTGAAAAGGATAGCCTAAAACATATATGCAAATTTGTAAAGAAGACTAAATATGACTCTCTTGTGTTCTTGCAGGAGAAAAAGAATGAATTCTGGGGAGGCACAAGTTCTAAGGCGTTAGAAAATGATCCTGAATACATGGAGGCGGCTTCCAAATTCGTTTCCAAAAATCCAACCGCGCGAAAACCAGAGCAACTTTTTCAGCAAACCGTCAACAAATGTTTCCTTCCGTATTTTCAACACAAATGCCTTAAGCCTGTTACTGCGGCTCTGATCAAAAAACTTTATGGTAAATTAATATACAACAAAAGTGTTTAAACGGCTGTTGGAAAAAATTTAAACAAATTCATATAATTTCAAATTCTTAGACGCGGCAGACGACGCAAAAGTCAAGGTCTGGGGAAAATTTCCGGAGGCGTTAGCCAAGCTTGCTCATCCCGTCCTAGAGAAGCCGGGTTGGCACAGAATTCTTCGCCTCCCTGATGAATGTCAGTCCCTGGGGTACTGTTTTGGAACAGTCAATATTCCAGCACATGTAGTTGAGGAAATAGAAAGATCAGTTAAGCTTAAGGGTACGCAATCTTTTACATGATGGAACTAGCTTGCAAGTTTTTCAAAACGAAAGCGTATATTTCGAAATAAATTTGTTTATGCTAATTGCAGTGCCAGATGTTGCAGGAAAACCTGAAAACGACCCAAATCATTGCCTTCAGCAGCTGAATTTGGCCACTAGCTCACTCAAATCGAGCAAAATTCGAACCACTGCGCTAGAGTTGGAGTTAACTGTGTGGAAGGAACGCGAGAAACAAGCCAAGAAGGATCAGGACCGTTGGAAGAATCATCTTGAGCGGGCACTTGAGATTCAAAAATTGGGGGAAAAGCAGTATGAGGATAAGTTAAAGGGGATTTGCAACCCAGATATTGTTATCGATAAACTAAAGGAAACGGCAAAAACTGATATAGTGCAGGCTACGCTGCAGCTTGCCTGTAAGTAAAATTTGTTTATTAAAACAATATACGCATGCTCGGATCAAGTTGCCAGGAAATGTTCATGCAAAACCCAAATCAAAAATTCCACCTTACAGTCGTTGCAAATTAATTTGCCAAAGAAATATGCAAAATTGCCAGCAACAAAAGTTAGCAGTAGTTCTAGAAATTATGACTCTAAATTTTAAGCCCTTGAAAGGATGTCCTGCAAAGATGTTTGCAAAAGTCATAACTCTGATAAACTTGGTAAAAATGTTACAAGCCGTAGAGCTTTAAATTTTTGGTGCAGTTTAGAACTTTGACTCTTTTGCATTTGCGAAAGTAGTTATCATTTGGCTTTGCAAAACCTTAAAAGCATTCATGTTAGGACACCTGTCATATTCCGTATTTGAGAAATAAATTTGCCAAGTTAAAGTGGTTTGTATGTAGGACTATCGAAATAGGACAGTATAGTTTATTGGAAAACTTTTGCCGATTAGGTTGGCAAATGTAATTGCAAACTGTTGAATATCTATATTACTTGGGATGGTTGTTGGGTGTTGCAGATAAATTTGCTTGAGCGTTTGGCAAAGGTGTTTACAAGCAGTAAACGTAAAATTTTTGGGTCTGATGAAATACTTTGTAAATGTATTTTGCAGCCATGACAGATCCGGAACCAGGCACTAGTAGAGACGGGGATGGAATGGCTGCCAGAGAAAAACAAGAAATCCTTGTATGCCAAAAGTTTATGGCGTATTATGCTCAGCGCTTTGGAATTCAAGGAGTAGTAGAATTGTCTGCTGAAGGTTTGCCAATAGCTATGTCACTAGCTCCTTCTTTGCAAAATGTAGTACCTCAAATCCTGGCTAATATTTTGAATATAGGAGCGAGTTTAAGTACAAACACTATTGAAAAGGCAGCGGTTGATTCAGACATTCCGGCCAAACCAGGGAACGATGCAGGGGCAAACGACTTGCACGTAAATGTTGCAAATACATCTGCAACCGAAGAACAGTTTAGCTGTGTGAACACCAGTGTCGGTCAACCTGAACGAGATTCTACTCTTAATGAGGAAGCCATCAGTAAGCCACGAGGTAATTTTTTGTAAAAACTTCGGTAACACATTTAACATGAAATCGATGAAACACTTTAAATTATTTTCTTTTATGTCTTTTGTCTGTTAGATGCTCGGGATGTTGATAAAAATAAAAAGGATGAAGTCTCTGAAAATTCTGAAAATAAGCCTGTATCGAGAAAGCGAAGCCGCCGGCCTTCGACATCCAGAAGCCGATCGACAGAACAAAGAAGCTCTAAAAGCCGACGGCGTTCTAAGACCAGAAGTCGAACTAGTAACCGAAAAAGTTCAAAGGACCGACGGCGTTCCATGTCCAAAAGTCGATCAAAGGACCGCAGACGCTCCAGTGACCGACGACGTTCCAAGTCTAGAACTGGTTCGGGAAACTCTAGGGATCGCCATCGTTCAAAGTCCAGAAGACATTCTAAGCGCACACACAGCTCAAGGAGCCCTCGTGACATACCGTCAAGGCGAGACCGTCAAAGATCTCCTACCAGGTTTGTGCATGGATATTTGCATATGATATTTAGAAAGATTTGACACGATATAATATATAGAATCTTTCCGTTTTAGATCACGTTCCCAATCAATTGTAAATCGTCGATCTCGCTCCGCATCAGAACCTAAAATGGACAGCCCGGAAAAATCGAACCGTCGTTCCGACTCTGGTTCGAGCTCTGAGTCCGCCTAGAATAGTCCTGGCAAACGGAAAACGCTTTGTATTGACACATGTGATGAAATATTAGTCTAGTTAAGCACATTTGCAGCATTTGCATCATGATCTCGTACTGTATTTTAATATCTAAAACCGTATTCACACGTACCTAAAATAGTTCTTAGTTAAGTGGTGCTTTTAGAAAATGAATTTTAAAACGTATATTAAAATGTATATTTTTAAAATATTTTGGCTACGTAGACATGTATAATATCTGTTTGTGTTTTAAACTCTCAAACAATTCTTATGATCTGAGTTGAATATTTTTAGTACAAATGAATTTTATAACGTTATGCAAATATTTTAGGAGTTGGGCTGAAAACTAATTGATGGAATATTACTGAGCTTTATACGATTTTTAAACGTTTGTTGTATATCGCATATTGTGGATAAAATATTAACAAATAAAAAAGATTATACTTGTTGATTGTACATCTTGCAAGCCGAATTATTAGCATATTATTAATACATTTAGAGGACATAAACAGACACTAACTACAGCATAAGACAAAATTTAAAAAATCTTTAAATATTTTGCTACCCAACTTTTTAATCCCAGAGTAGTTTATTACTAAGCTAGCAATTCAAAACCTTTTTTCTGTTATTACCTCAGATTTAAACAGCAATTAAAGTTTTACTAAACAGTATATAGTTTGTGGTTTGTCATTTACGTACCGTCACAAAACGATAACTAAATTCAATAAAATTATTACAAGTTAAAAATTACGCGTAGACAAAACACATACTACCTAAATCAAATAGCTTTCACGATTTAACCTAAATGTTCCGGAATTTATGATATAAGCTCTAATTGAGCATGAAGTTTGAAATCACACATAAAATCTTGGCAAATTTGAAAAACAAAGTTCCTGAGTATTTACATTTACGGTATTTATCAATCTGCATTTTTTTCCTCCAACAATGTTAACTTTGCTGAAAACGATGAACTAGCAAAGTTATCAATTGATTTGCAAATATACTGGCCAGAACAGTCAAGAAGCATCAACAAAATAGTTTATTTGCTAGGTAAAACATTTGTATTTGTTGCTACAACATTTGCCAGGTCCAGTTGCAAAAATGTTTGCAACTGTTGGAAACTACTCAACGCCAATATTAAAGCAACAAATTCCGTCCTTAGTCTAGGTGCATTTTGTAAGCCAAAGAGTATATTATGTCAGGAAAATTCCTCCCCCATTAGAAGCTTGCAGTAAAGTTTACTTGATTGCATTCGTTGCAATCGTATTTGCAAACAGTTTGATAAAGCTAAACTTACCGAGCAATGTTTCTTTCACTACCAGTAGGAATATCTGACTGGCAAATTTAGTTGAACATGAGACAAGCTGGCACGTGTTGGTAGACAACGGGTATACACAATATTGTTGCGCGCATGTTAACGTATAGGTGATACGAACTCAAAGCCCGGCATTATTTAAATAGGAACGCGGCAAAACACAATTGGGAGGGAGGATCCATGCTTTTGTAACTGTACACACTGGAATATACATTAAAAAGGTTTAATTTTGAAATTGGCGGTTCTTTGAACACATTGGAGTGTATGTATATTAGAGATACATAAATTTGAATAGAAACAGAGGTTGGTTGAACACATTTGAGTGTATGTATAGTAGACAGGCTTACAGTGAAACATGTGGTTCTTTAAACACATAGACAGTATACAAGTAGCAGTATACGTACATTAAAATGCATTAATTTGAATGCATAGACAAGAATACACGGACTGATTCTTTAATTGGTTGCATACCTATGCATGTATTGCAGTATTGCTGTTATGAGTATCGTTCAAAATATACATTGAAAGGATATGTATGGGTGCGTATGTATGGTTAGGATAGGGCACAGAAGCATGCAGTGCTACAGACAGACAAGCAACCAAGCCAGAAATTCTATAAAAGCAGTTGTCCAGATGAAAAAGTGATCAGTTGGCGTTTGGACTCGCGAGGAGCAAGAGGATTTTTTAGACGAGTCTGTGAGCTGTTCAGGAGGACTTTTTTATTCGTGAAGTGATTTTGCTTGGACTGATTACACTGCGAATAAATTCTGAAGGGAGATAAATCGAGCGTAGGACAGAGAATGGAAGGGGAGACTAGTGGTGGTACGGGATCCAATCTTGGAGGCGTTGGTAAGTGATTGTTTACGTTTTTCAAATAAAATATTTATTTGGCAATTCATTTGCAAATTTTCTTTTTGAAATATATCCGGATTTGCAAGGTGGAGATGGTTCTAAAATGTTGACGCAAAAACAATCCGTTTCGGCATCAAACGACCTTTGTAAGTCTCATTTTCAACTTTTTATTTGCAAGTCAGCATACATTATTTGCAAACCTATTTGCAAGCAAAACATGTCTTTTTGTGTGGCTTTGCAGTTGGAGAAGGGGTATTTCAGATTGTCGAGCAATCGCAAAACATTCAGCCTGCAAGCACTCGTTTGCAAGACGACTTTGGAACAGAGCGAACGGGTGTTTTCGGCAAAAAAGGAAATAGGGGCGCTAGACTTGAGCAGGGTGAACAGTCGCGAAGTGACGGGAAAGGAAGGGCAGGAAGGGGTCGCCCAAAGGCCAAAGCCACAGAAGGGGGAACGCTAGATCCTGCAGATGACGAATGTCTTGATGAGACTATTTCCGACAGAGGTCTGTTTATATTATTAAATGTTACCTAAATTTCAAAGGGAATATATGATAAAATGATATGCATGATAAAAGGTTATCTTGATTTTATTTTGTTGAACTTGTAGATGAATCCGAGCTCCCTAAAGATGACAGTTTGCACCTCACTTTTGATTACGTCGCCAAATGTTGGGATGCCGCAAATCCAGGCGACAGTGACTGCAAAGTTATCAGTCGTGAAAAATTGGCTCTCTTCATTGCCAAACTTCTTGGTAACAACGGACCAAAAGTGTTTCTGGGTATGGCCGACAGCGAGAAATTTGCAGACTTGCGTGATTTAATTAAGGTTAGTTGTGAATATTCCGAACAATTTTGCAACACGTTTGCGATTCTGCTTTGCAAGGTGTTTGTTTTTTCACTGATTCCAGGCATACAAGAATGACTTTTGGGGTAAAACAACCTCCAAGGACTTGGAGCAAGACCCTGATTACGTTGAAGCCTCTACCAAGTTCGTAGAAAAGAACCGAACGGCCCGAAAGTCAGAAACATTGTTTCAGCAAACGGCAACCAAATGCTTATTGCCGTACTTTAGCAACCAGTGCTACAAACCGATCACTGCTGCCCTGCTAAAAAGACTATATGGTAAGTTGAAACACTCTGACGTACAAAATGTTGATAACATTTACATGAAATGCAATTGTTAATTCTTAGATTGTGCAAATGACGACAAAGCAAGAGTCTGGGGAAAGTTTCCTAAGGCACTCCAAAAGCTTGCAAGTCCGATCCTTGAGAATCCTGAATGGCAGAGAGGTATTCGCCTTCCAAATGCGTGCAAAGATTTTGGATTTGAGTTTGGCACGATTGCTATTCCGGACAACTTATTAAAGGAGATTGATGTTGCTGTTCAACCCCAGCGTAAGCTTTTTACATACATACCCCGCTTTCTAAATGTACTTGCATGATATTTTGCAATAATATGATACATCAATTGTTTCATTGGTTGCAGTTCCGGATATTATCACAAAACCGGAAAATGATCCAAAGCATTGCTTAGAACAGCTCACGCTTGCCACTGAAGACTTGAAAAGCAGCAGTATTCGGAAGACGGCATTAGGTCTGGAGTTAACAGTTTGGAAAGAGCGTGAAAAAGCAGCAAAAGAGAGGCAAGTTAAATGGAAGGCGCATCTCGAACGGGCCATTGAGATTCAAAAGCTGGGCGAATCGTTGTACGAGAGAGAAAAGAGCGGGCTACCAACGGCTGAAACCGTAATTGATGACCTAAAGAAAACTGCCAACGACGACATTGTCCAAGCCACTTTCAAACTGTTTGGTAAGCAATTTTACTCTTCTGAATTTTCCACTCCAAATAACTGTTTCCTATCAAGTTTTTCCTATCAATTTTTGAGTTTTGACTTTTCCAAAGTTGCAAAGTTGTTTGGCAACCATGTTTGCAAATGGGCAAAAAGGTGACTCTGGGTCGTAGATTAAAATTATTTCAACGGCATTTGCAGGATGGTTTTGTAAACGATCTTGGAAATGCCGAAAAATGGATTTTAGGCCTTAGAATATTATGAAAGTTAAAGAACATTTGCCGAGATGGTTGACAAACATGTTTGCAAATAACTAGGAGTACCCAGGAAAATACCTATAAAATCATATTTCCAAAATTTCTTTAAAATTGTGTTTTTGCAGCAATGTCAAAAGCAAAGACTGGCGAAGATGATGCAGTAGGTCTATCACATGACGAAGAGTATCAAGTGTGCCAGAAAATGATGGAGTACTACCATGGTAAATATGGAACCCACGTCCATTTGCCTGTTCCTGGACCTACTTTGCCCATTAGTACGCCGGTTCTTCCAGCCATAATGCCAGTTCCTGCAAATTCTACAGGAAAAGAAAGTACCCATGGCAGCAGTAAAGATTATGACAACGCAGTTGCAAGTACATCGATGGCGGTGGCACGTACTTCAGGAAACGGTGCTAAAGCTCCAAGCGGCAAGGCTTCTGAAATGACTAAACGTAAGCACAATAAAAAAGTTTTAAATTACCTTAGCAATAGGAAATAAATAAACAGAGATTATTTGTTGCTTTTTGTAGAAAAATCTGTTATGGATTCCGACTCAGACTCCGCAAGTGACCCCGACACGTCAAAACATGGTCATTCCAGACATCGCTCAACTTCTCGAGATCGATCCAAGTCCCAAAGTCGTCATGACACGGATTCATCGCCGCCACCTACGCCAGGAAAAACCCGTTCAAGAGATCGATCTCAAGAATCGTCTGAGCGTCGGGTCGAGTCGCGTCCCCGTCGCAGAGAAAGATCGCCTAGTAGCCATCGGTCCCATTCTAGAGACCATCGTCGTGGTAGATCTGGTTCCCGAAGAAGGCACCACAAGAGGGACGACTACCGAGAAGGCCGTTACCGATCTGGTAGTAAGTCCAGGCATCGTCGATCAAGGAACAGGAACGACAGGGATTCTTCCGCTGACTCTAGTAAGCGCAGACGTGCAAGCAGAAAGAAAAACAAATCGGGAAGGAAGACCCAGGAGAGTGATTCGCGACGCGAAAAGTCAAAGTCTGTTTCAAGGTCTGTATTATTTATTAGATTTTTAAAGACGCTCCTAATTTGTCAAACAACAATTATAACTCTATTTGTTTTAGATCTAGGTCCAAATCTCGATCGCCATCCGTGTCAGGGTCCAGACGCCGTGGACGTCGTGAATCAGATTCAAGTGACGACTCTCATTTTTCTGGCAAATCCGCAAAGTCTCCAGAAACCAAAAAACAAAAGTCTAAGTAAGATGTGAATGCAACTTTTGTCTACAAATTAATCGTACCCTAAATCTCTGTAGTACAACAATGTATTTAGTACCATCTCGTATGGTATAATCCTGGCTGTGTAGCGTTAGTAATGAAATCTGTAAGCTTTACCCTTAGTTATTTTATGATTAATTGTGTTAACTAGTTTAATTATATTTGTGTAACTCGAATAAACGAAACGCTCTGATTTGCTATATTTGAAATTCCTCCTGTTTTCAAATCTACTTTACAGCACTAAACTTTATTAATCTTCTGGATCTGCAAGCAGCTTTGCAAATATTATAGTGCAGTAGATGTTTTCAATAATTAATCTCTTTATATAACTTTAGTTTTTGTTACAATCTATCCAGAACTAGTTAGCACGTTTGTACAGAAGAAAGGGTTTTAGGAATAATTAAACTAATTCCTTTGTAGAGCATTTGATACATAAATTTTGTTTTCGTAGGAAGACACCTACGAAGGAGCAAAGCAGTCAGAATGAGGCTTCAAAATATCCATGTATTTACCGTGGTATAAACTCATACAAGACCGATCTCCTCTCTTTACAGCCAAAATTTAAGCAAGGTTAGAACTGTAATTCCAGTAGAAAACAAACATCCAAAATACAAATCAAGTTATCACTAGCTATATGATTACCCGTATGTTAGTAGCTAATACTCACGCTCTTATTGTTGTTAGGAATTCGAAGGGAAAGTGAACAAGTAGAGCACAATGTTGGAATGAGGTTTGCAAACTCTGAAGAAAGGCAAAGATATAGCGACGAGGTTTTTGCAAGATTAAGAACCGTAACAAAGTTTGGAAATGTAATATAACTGAACTAGTCTATGAAATTTGATGTAAAATTACATATCTATTAAAAAGTACAAATGTGTAACAATGATTTGTATGAAATATGTAAGATGTATTGCGAAACGAAAATAAAGTCCTTGTATTGTTGTTGTAAAAGAAAACAGTGTTAATTTACTATCGTTTTACGGATTTATTTAATGGCAATTATATTAAAAACTACGCATAAATTTTATTTTTCATCCAACCGTTAGACGTACGTAGATGGTTACCTACTCCTGCAAGGGGAATTGATTGTAGACGCTGAAGCACCAGCATTTTTGCATTTTTTTATTCGCACTTATATATATATTTCATCTAGCTCTTAGGCATTTGTACGCCAATTTATAGGGAACCTCTGCTGTAAAGATCTTTGATTCCAGTCGCCAAAACACTAGCATTTCTATATTGTTTTAAATCAGTGTTTAAGGGGTGGTAGGTAAATGCAAAAGAAACCGCTGGTGTAAGGGCCTTGCATTGTAGCCGCTGAAACACTAGCATTTATATATATTTTCCAATCAGGTCTTAGGCATTTAAAGTTAATTGTATAGAGAAACTCTGCGGTGAAGGGCTTCGATTGTAGTCGCTAAAACACTAGCAATTCTATGTATTTTCCGATCAGCTAATAAGCATTTGGAGATGAAATGTATAGGGATACTAGGTTGTAATGGCTTTGATTGAAGCTGCCGAAACACTACAATTTCTAAATATTTTGCAACCAGCTTTTAAGGGTTTGTAGACAAATGTATAAGCAACCTCTGCTGTAAAGGCTTTGAATTCTAGCCGCTGAAACACTGCCATTCCTCTGTTCTTTGCACCCAGCCTTTAGGGGTTTGTAGACAGATGCATTAGAAACCGCTGCTGTAAAGGCCTTGTATTGTAGCCACTGAAACACTAGCATTTATAGATATTTTCCAATCAGCTCTTAGGCATTTAAAGCTAAATGTATGGCGAAACTCTGATGTGAAAGGCTTCAATGGTAGCGGCTGAAACACAACCATATCTATAAATTTTGCATCCAGCTTTAAGGTGTTTGTAGATAAATGCGTAAGGAAACCCCGCTGCAATGGGCTTCGATCACCGTCGCTAAAACACTAGCGTTTTGATATATTTTTTCATCCAACGCTTCGGCATTCCTTGAATAATATGTACGAAACCTGTGCTCTAAAAAGCCTTGATTGTCGCCTCGCAAACACTAACATTTATATATATTCTGCATTAAGTTTTAGGAATCTGTAGAAAAATGTATAAGGAAACTCCGCTGAAAAGGGCTTTGATCGCCGCCGCTAAAACACTAGCGTTTTGATTTATTTTTCATCCAGCGCATCCTCATTCTTTGAATTATATGTACGAAACCTGTGCTCTAAAGAGCTTTGATTATCGCCTCGCAAACAGTAGCATGTATATATTTTCTGCACCAAGTTTTAGGAATCTGTAGAAAAATGTATAAGGAAACTCTGCTTTAAACGCCTCGGATTGTAGCCGTTTAAACACGAGCATTTTTATGTTTTCCAATCAGCTCTTAGGCATTTAGAGATTATTGTATTAGGAAACTAGGTTGTGATGGGCTTTGATTGTAGATGCTGAAACACTTCCATTTCTAAATATTTTGCATCCAGCTTTTAGGGGTTTGTAAACAAATGTATAAGGACCCTCTGCTTAAAAGGCCTTGCAATGTAGCCACTGAAACACAAGCATTTCTATGTTTTCTGCATCTAGCTTTTAGGAATCTGTAGATAAATGTTTTAGGAAACTCTGCTGTAAAGGCATTGGATTGAAGCTGCCGAAACACTACAATTTCTAAATATTTTGCATCCTGCTTTTAGGGGTTTCTAGACAAATGTATGAGAAACGTCTGCTGCAAAGGCTTTGAATTGTAGCTGCCGAAACACTAGCATTTCTATATATTTTGCATCCAGCTTTTAGGAGTTTGTAGACAAAACTGTAAGAAACCTCTGCTGTAAAGGCCTTGGATTGTAGCCGCTGAAACACTAGCATTGACACATATATCCGTCCAGCTATTATAAATTCAATAATTTAAGGCTTGGTGCTTTTAAAACTTTTATTTATCCAAATGTTATATGAGATTGAATATTTAGAAAAACCAAAACCTACCTGCCTTAAATCTGATTTATTACGAGATGTGGCTGAAAGAGCTTTGGCAAATCTGACAGAAGCACAAAACTGAAATTTGCAGGTGTGGTTTGAATATTTTGTTTAACTTTTAAAATGTATGCATTGCAAACCAGTGTCTCAGCATCTCAGATTGACAGCATGGGCACTACTTAGTGGCAAAGTTGAATGCATGTAAAATTAACTATACCATCTCATATCCGATTTAATTTGTACTTGTGCTCTGATGTTCTTGTTTTCAATGTAAAATGCAAACAAATTTTTGAATAGTATTTGCATGATACTCATGAAAATTTAGATCACATTTGCATGAACATGATCACAATTGCAAATTAGAATTGTTCTAGCTTAGCCATACATGGGGTGTCGCATGGCGGCATCTAGCGGAACAAATTGCATTGCTATGCATCATGGTTTATGCTAAGAAGACCATTTGAGCTACCGCGTGTAATGTTTAAAGGCGGCAGAATTCAAACTTTGCCCGTGTCAACGTGTTTAAACGTGCTACATGTACACTAGAATGGTGTCATGACGCCAATCTCATTCCTGCTCACGTTAAAGCACGTAGATCTTCTGGAAGTTTCTCCCTCGTATGTTTTGGCTATGCTACAAGTGCTAAGTAACTTATCTATATGAAGCATGAGTTATTAGTGAACGCTATCATAGAACACGCTGGAAGAACATGAAGCATTAGACCACATTCAATGAATCACTGTCTAGAAAAATCCAGTCTGAACTTGTCGAATCATGATATTAGTGAGAACAAAAATTTGATTGGAGTCAGAATTTAGTTTGACTTTGATTTAGTTTGATTTTGTGTTCGTCGTGAGTTTGTCTTTGGATAGGGTGGGTCTTAGAGCTTTGTTGCTTTCAGAGTTTTGTTGGTCTCATAGTTTTGTTGGTCTGATTTTAGTTCGACTCAATATTTTAAGTACTGGTGGTTGGTGTGCATAAGATATTATTTGGGCTTTTAGTATTTGTACAACAGTGCTCGCGTAAAGACTTTGGAGAAGCTATCAAAATAAAGGAGTAGAATTCTATTTTTTCGAGTTGAAAGTAAATTTGCAAGTGAAGAGAATTAGGGTAGGAGAGTGTCGAAAATGTCGAAAAAGCGACCCTTCTTGCCCTCCGAGGTAGATCGTTTGCTAAAAGCAGTTGAAAATTATAAACAGAACAAGCAGGGTTTTATTTCCTGGGAAGTGATCAAAGTAGAAGCAAAGGTAGCAAATTGCCAAACAGAAAAGTTTCCAATATTGACTTGCAAATTGACTTTTTTATTTACATGTTTTTTTGTCTGGATTTGTCTAGCTTTCAGATGACTTTACTACCCGACAAGTAAGCGAAAAATACAGAAACTTGCAAAAACTACAAAAGAGAAAGTCAGAAAACTCGGAAAGGCCAGAAGAAGGTAATGACAACGAAGAAGTGGAGAACGTTGATGAAATCCGTGATGTCCAGGAAGCAAGCCCAACTGCAACCTCAAGTAACATGTCCGAGAAAGTTCAGGAACTTTTGGAAGCCGCTCAGTTGGTGCATCCAGAGACTGCCACCAGTAATCGCTTTATGAAATTAATGGGTTACAGCGATAAGCCCACAGGTCAGCAAGAATCATTTGCAACCTTCCAGAGACGAATGGAAAAGGTTACTCCATTAATGCCAGGCGATTGGAGAAAGAAGATGTTAGAAAGCACCAGTGTGCTTGCTATAGACGATGAACGACGAGTGTCCAGAGATTTAGTAAGTATTTGCATAATTGAACCGTAAAACGTTTACAAAACTATAACGTGAATTTTTTTATTAGCAAAAGGTTAAGCAGTACCTACAGAAGAAGCGTACAACCACAGCCTCTGAGTTGTCACAAAACTTGGCCCCATCCGGATCGACACCAAAATCTACACCTGCGGGATCGTCCAAGGAAACTAAAGAGGCTGCTGGACCTTCAAAGCAATTTTTCGCATCCCCAAGGCAAATGCAGAAGACAGAGGAATTGGCAAAAAAGCCCGTGGTATCAGCAGTGTCTCCAGAAGTAGCAGAACCAACGTCAGCTCCACCCGCGACATTGCAAAAGAAATCTGCAAGTGCTCCTAGTTTTGACGGAGCAGGCCTTGACGAAGCGACAATAGCCGAAATGCTGATTTCTGATGATGAGGATGGTAATTATGACTTTTTGCAAACGAAACTTGCAAAGCATTCTGCAAACCAGAAGCAAAGCAAAACATGCAAAGTTATTAAATGGGTAATGGTTATGTTGCAATATTTTTGCAGGTCCGTCGAAGCCTAAGAAGTCCCTCGTGACACCTTCTCCCGAAGTTACAGGGTTCAGTCCTACTAAGCAGTCTACCAACAAGTTGGAATTCACCAAGACACTTCCAGGCTCAACAATTTACTCGGAGTATCACAGGGATCCAAAGACAAACCAAACGTTGTAAGCACAAAAACAAACCGGTTTTGTTGATTTAAGGGTGTATAAATGCGCTAAATGGAATTTTTATGTTTTTGCAGCATGCCGATACCCACTGGATTCAATGCAATGCATACCCAAAGACACTTGTTTGATAATGAATGGCGAGATGTCATTAATTACAACAAAATCTTTATGGATTTTCAACCTGATTTGACGCAGGACGAGGTTTGGGACCTTATTGTTGAACGGTCACGTGTAAGTTCTCCAGCAATTCACGTTTACAAAATTAAATTTGTGCATGCGCTAAACGGCATTTTTAATTTTTACCGTCTAGGTTGAAACCAGCAAGTCAGGAAAAGAAGTCAAGTTTGACTTTTTCAAATACGCCGTTCCAAGACTAGCAGCAATTCAGCAGGAGGGCGTCTATGATCCCATCAAACTATCCATGACGGACTGCGATCAGTACGCTTGTATTAGTATTTATCACAGCGTTGATAAAGTTACTTTGCAAAATATTGAAAATGTCATTGAGAAAATGATAAATGAGGATATTTTGTCAAACGATAATTATAATGCTCATCAGTGGAGGGTTTTGTTTGTAAAAGCAGTAATAGAAAACAATGACGCATATTTTTGTGCTGAAAAGAAGCAATTTGATTTGTTCAAAACGTCCGTTCTTGATGCAGTCCTGAAGCTTGTCACTTGAAATGTTCTCAAAGATTTTGTTTCACCAGCCATAATTTTGTTACTGTCTACGTTACAATGCTACATGTTAAATGCTAAATGTTATGCAAAAAACGGTAGTTTGCTAGAAGAATTGTAAAACTATTTAATTACAGTTACCGTTAATACTTGTGTAATTTCTCATGTTTTGTAAATCGATTTGATATTGTAAATTACACTGTACTAAAATTGTAAGAATTGTAAGCGTGCGCTGGTTTAAAGAATTCATAAATAGCATTAGGTATACCAAACTTTAATGTAAAATACATAATTGTATACAATTAACTCATTCAGATTGTGTGGAGAAATAATGTTTGCAATCACATTTTGTAAATCGCTTAAGTAAAAGTATTTATTCAAGTCCAAGATATTGGTATACGCCATGTCTTAATGTGTTTGCAATCGCATTTTGTAAATCTCCCTTGCTGTAATATTTACGTTATGTTAGTGTGCGTCATACCCTACAAAATATTTTGCAAACATTTAGAATCATTTTTATAAATGTACTTGATAGTTTTTTGTATCGTTCTTCACTCCTTTGCAAGAAGTCTTTGCAACTGTTGTACTGTTATACATCTGTATAGTATGTTGCTGTTTCTGATAGATTAGTTATTTTAGTGCTCTTGCAACATTTGTAAACATATCTGTAAACGATATTTGTAAACACACACATGTATATACTTTTAAATAAAAAATAATATTGTAAAATGAGTTTCTGCACAAAAGTTTTAGGAATAAGGAAAACTATTATTTGCATGTCAGTATTCATACTAATTGAAAAACATCCAAAGAAAACACCGCAAACTTTCCTCCACATAACATTGTTACAAAATGTACTTTATTCAACTTGAATATATTTATATCTCCTCCAAGCTAACGCATTATCACGGGTACAGGAAACTTTTGGTGTTCTAGAAGCATCTAGAAGCATCATTGTATTGTAGATAAAGTGGTGGGATAGTACATACGTAAACAGTTTCTTGGGTTTGGCGCCAATTACTTTAAATATGTGGGACAACAGTCTAAATCGCGAGCGAAAACACATGGGGAGAATCTTTTGGTGTATGGAAAATATAGAAGCATCACAAGCATTGTACAATTTTAAATGCGCTTTTCTTGAATTTAAATTTTTTCCGCGGTAGTTGGTTAGTCTCGTGCCTCAGTCTCTCATTTCAGGTTTATAGAGTAACGATTTTGTGAGTCGTTTTATTCTGATTCAGTCAAGTGTTTGTATTGGACGTGTGAGGGTGTGCGACTTTTATGCTTGTTTGTGTTTGTCAAAATACAGTTTGACAGAATGGCAGAACTCTCTGTGGAAAGACGGGGGATGTACAGGAGTCAGATTTTACTGGACGGTTTCATAGCATTATCGGACGACTGGAAAGTCCTGGGAAAAGAAACAAGACTGTGGCTTCCAAAAAATGTAGTGATTTCCAAGCTGGAGCCAAAGGATGTCAAGGGATTGCGGAAACTACAGGGACATGCACTGTCTTCTATTGGTTTGGGAAGGTTTAATGGATGTGAGTTGATGATAGTATTTTCAACACCAAAAACCAGCCCACCTGCAAAGATGAATTGGTCACGGATTCGGAAGGCATTTACTGAAGCAGTTGACATGTCGATTGCAAGAATGGTTGGAACAAAAACCAAGCCGCACTGGGGAAGCATGAAGTATAAGGACTTCACTTCAAAAGACAGAATTCATAATGGGGTTACTGGCCAGATATTTGCGGACGAATTGGATCAATTTGGAATGTACTTTCAAGAGCACATTGGATTGCTACTTTTAGACCTGGACTATAGGACCTGGATAATGATTCGGGATCTTGGGCAAAACTCAAAAATTAAGCATGCTAAAAGGGGGATTAAAAGATTTAAGCTGAAAAGGGCAACGGAGGTAGTTTTTCATGTTGCAAAGGATTTTGAAAAGGAGGAAAGATGTTTAATGTGGAATACACGTCGCATATCAAGACACTATGGAGAGGCGACGGCAAAGTTTTTTTGCTGTTTTATTGGTGCGCATGGAAACTTGGTATATAATAAGACGGCAGACAATGCAAGAAACCGAAACATGAATGTCATTTTAGTTCAAGACGTGAAATTTTATATGGATGCGTTCAAAGAAGTACATCGTGCTTTTATAGCACCTTTCAAGAAGCCCTTAATTGTCAAACTGTTGTCTAGCGTTGCAACCCAAAAGGGTTTGAGTCTGAATACCATACTTGAATGGATCCAAGTTCTAAAAGATAGTGCAGAAGAACTTGGTGCTCGCAATAAAGTAGTTGCAAGATTGGAATGCATAATTTCGGTCTTAGAGCCCACCAGTGAAGCTTTGGATTGCGCCTTACAACATTTTGAGTCTGAATATCGCCACCAAACTGTCGCAACAATGCTAACAGATGTATCATTTGACGAGTTCTTTAATCAAATCAGAAGCACCATCTGGAATGCATCACGTACACTGAAGCAGATTGTGAAAAAAACAATCGAAAGAAGGCAACGAAATGTGCAGATAGTTCCAAGCATAAGTAAGTATTGCTCAAGTTTTTATATGCTTTACCTTGACTGACTCGTATGCAGCAATTCATTGCAATTTATTTCGTAAAAAGGTAACCCCAATTACAAGTTCAACCCTCGTAAATTATATGTTTGTAAGTTGATAAACATGACGGGAATCTCGTATTATCCTGATAAGCGAACTTGGTTGTATGTGTTTTAGAAATTGCAATTTGCTTTTGAAAATGGGTTGCTAAAACGCTTGGCAACTCGTTCGCTTGCATGAATGTACAATCAAAAAGAAAAGCAAATGTGCACCTATACTTTTGTTTGTAAATTATTACATGAAAATTGTTGCAAATAAGATTGGCAAATGCTTTTAATTAAAAAATATAAATTTCTGCGGTTAGTCCCTCCAACCCAGCATTTATTGCTTTTGCAAAATCTAAGCTTTCTAATTTTGCCAAGCATATGTTGCAAGTAGACCCTTTCAGGTAGGGAATGGGAATGGGACAAGTAAAATAATATTTTCTCATAAAACCTTTCGAAATAAATTGCAATTAAAATATTAATACATGTTATTTCACTCCAATAAACGATGTAAAACTGCAATTATTTACGAATGAATATTTGTTTGGTTCAATTTCAGCGGATCTAACGTTGGCAGCTGTATGCGAAATATTAATAAGTTTTGGAATTTACGGTAAACTGAACTACTGGGGTGCAAATGACGAGAAATTTGACCGGGATCTGATAAAGCACTTGAAAATAAAAGTGGCTACCTTTCACGATGTTTCATGGAGATTGAGCGGATTCAAATTTTGCAACCTCTTGAGCGTCAACAGTAGAGGAAAAATTGCATACAGCGGACCGCTCATGTTCACCGAAATTGCATTTGAAGGTATAGATGTCGAGTGCGGACGTCAGGTTGCGGAAACACTTAGTCAGAGTATTCTTACGTTGAACAATCCAGGCAACAAAGACTTTGATTCAGAAAAGGTGCGAGTTTGCGAAATTATTTACGAAGCTTTTACCAAGTACTGCTCTACGTTTCTTTACCAAGGCCGGCCGTATTCAGCAATTACGCACAAAGACATGCTTCAATACACACACTTTAGAAACATGCCAAAACCGGTAGTGTGCACAGTTCATGAATTTGTCGACTTTTTGTTTTCTCCCGTCTTGCTCCGCCAGGAATCAGTCAGAGGTATTGTCAACGCTGTGCGAGACAGTGCAGTAAACCTAAACGAGTTTAAGGATTTGCTGGCATTTTGTCTAGAAGAAGAGCTCTGGAAAAATCAAATGGCTATGCTGTATCCTACTACTGGAACGACATATCATTTAGTACTCCCCCTGTACCAAACTGAAGACTATGGATTCTCTAAACTTTCAGCCGACAAGAAAAAATGTTTGATTGAAATTTATGTCGAAGCTTGGGAAAGAGACATAGGCCGACTGCCGCTGCAAACTCGTCCAGATCTGGGAAACATTTTGCTAGAGATTGAGAAGCGACCTTCCCGCCGTCCACTTATTCCAATGCAAACGGTTTTCAGAGCAATGCGGCAAGACTGTTTGAAAAAGGTTGTTAGTTCAGGCTACCATCCCCAACCAGATTGAATTTTACACTTTACGAATACCCCTGCCTACATGCTTCGAATAGTACTTTAGACGTAGTATATAGTTTTATAGTTAGAATAGCAAACTTAAGTGTGTGTATATACTAGGAATAGCATTACAGGATATGAATAAAAGCACACAAAGATATACTTAGGCTGCGTATATATACATTGAACACATATAAGAACATGTAGAAATACATTGAGAGGATAGGTACTAGTCTTATCTGTGAACAAAAAAAGAGTATAAAAGGCGAGGACAAAATCCAATATCATTCATTCGTCTTTTGATTTTTCGAGAGTGAGGTTGTTTTCTCTGCAGCATCATTACTATTTTTTGAGCAGTTTTAAATCTGTGAAAACTTAAAATAATTTCGGAAACATAAAGTTTTGAGCTAGTTCAGAATAAGAGTTGTGAGAAGGAACAAAGTGTAAGTGTTTGGTGTGACAACTGTACGCAAAGTGACGAAATGGGTGGCCAATCTAAATTAATGCTCGAGAAAGTGGTTCCAAAGCCAGTGGACACGATGAATCGATCTCACGACCGAATTGCGGTGGAGTTTTGGAAAAGCCAAAAGAACCTAGACATGACAAGCCACTCTAAGTGGAGCGAGTGTGTCCAAAAACTGCGCACAATGGTAAGAAATATTTTTAAAAAGTATTTGCACAAACAATATGTAAAATGTTTGTAATTATTTTGGATAAAGCCAAATGTTGCGAATGCTACTTGCCATTTGACATGGCAAAACGATTTGCAGTGGTAATGCGGGGGCGGCACTAAATATTTGAATAAACAAATTGAGAGATAGGTTATATTTTGTTGCAAACATCACTGGCATAGTTTCAAATTAGAAAGGAAATAAACTTCCTAGTTATTTAGTAGCATGGTGTAGATTTTGTTTTGTAAGATTACTCTGCAAGTAGATCAAAGTATTAGCGCTTTCTTGCGGCTTCAATTTCTCAATTTATTTGCAAAGGTGAGTAGCAAATAACTTTGCAAAGCGGCAAATATTTTTGAACAGAAAAAGTTTAATCGTAATTGTCATTTTTTGCAAGCAATGCGCTGAGAAATATTTACCCAACATAAGCATTTATCGGAAAAGGGTACATTGTTTTACATACTTGCGTATTCAAGTGGCAAGTTTATTTGGAAATCCAAAATTGTGGAAGGCTAAAACATTGAAGTTAAAATTGCAATTTAGCAATTGTTGCAACTGTGGTTTGAAAAACAGTCTGCAATGGGAATTTACGATGGACAAATGCAAAACACAATAACAAGATTTGACAATGTTGCAACATTTTGCAGAACGTTCGTGTTACCGTTCAATACATCAAAAATCGCTGGATTACTGAGATCGACCCTTGGTTGGAAACTGGATACTCTGTGAAAATTGATAGCCGAGAAGAATTGGGCTACCAGGAAGACATGGATTCTTCCGAAAAGTTCCGTATTATGACTGAGAGGATGTCCGCTTTAAAAATGGAACTTGGGCGACAAATGGATGCTGATTTAGACGATGTCGAACAACCTCTTCAAGATTTGCCACACGCTAAATCAAAGCGTGCGGTTGATACTGAAGCAGTAGTGCACAAAGCACTTGCAAACGTTTCCAATCCTGAGTCCCCAATTGACCCTTGCACCGCACTTAATGAAGATCGCAATTCAATCGGTCGTCGGAGATACACTATTGAAGTAATTTGTTGATAACTTCTTTGCGGTTTATCATAATCCTGCCATTTTCAAGCTATTCCATTTCTAACTTATAGCTGGAAAATCCCCTTCCTCAGTCTTTTCGCAAGTGTAAACAAGGAGCTCAATCAGTCGATGTGAGAGGCTTTAAGTTACCAGAACAGCTGTTTCAAGGACACGAGTTTTATCTGCTGGACGGGGACTACACAGGTGACAAGGACTTGCTTTCCAGGGGTTTGGCTAACAGTTTGGAGTGGATGATCAAGGTAGTACATGTAACTGTGATAAAAGCCAGATAGCCTTTTTTGGTATAAAAGTAATCCAGTTTTTCAATGTTTGCAGGTTCACGGTGGAAGTATTATTGTAGATAAAGATGACATTCGCGCCGACACAATTGTTCTTGGCTCTTGTGACGAAGCATATAATGCTGACTTTTTTGCAAAGACAGAGGGCAAAATATACAAGTCCAAGTTGGTGTACTTCCACGTCAAGGAACAAATGTACATTACGAAGTCAAATTTGGAATTTTTTGAGATGGGTATGCATGAAGCCTTAATACATTTATGAGCATTTTCTAAAATCATTGCAAAACTCATACATATAAATTTGCTACCCAGATATAGAAAAGCTCGTCCGCATGCAAGACCAAAAAGAAGCCACTGCTGGTGTTGTAGGTGAGTTGCAAAAATCCGTCCAGCAAGATGTCCCAAAAGCAAGCTTTCCTTCTGGGGACAGGACAGGTAAAAATAAAAATTAGTAACAATGTAATCATTGAAAGACAGCTTTAAAAAAGTTTTGCAATGGTTGCTGTAATTTTCTTCAAATATGGTCTGTAGAAACAGTCATGCAAAGGGCTCTTGAAAACAACGGCGAGGAACAAGTTGACACTACTGTCATGAAACGTAAATTAGAAGAACTCTCCGGTTCTACTGTGGCAACCACGAAACCACTTGAGGAAGTACAGGAGAACCAAAGCGATCAACCGCCGTCCACCGACAAGCACATTTGTAAGAAATTTGCACACGGCCCAATATTTCGTTTTCACACATTAAAATACTGACAATTTGTATTCATTACACCCTTAGTTGAAAAAAATTTTGTCGATAACGACAGCTCAAAGTCTGCAAAGCCGATCCGGGAAAGTTCACCTCTTGCAAAAAAAGATGAAATAAAACCAGATTTTTTTGACAAAAAGGACACAAGTAAGGAATTGTAAGTGCAACTTGCGAACTCAAAACACTACACAAATTTCTGTTTTCAAAATTGCTTTGTAGTTGGTGTTGATGATGCAAAGGACCCCAGTCCTGACAGCCAGTTGCTGAAAATTGATGGTGACTGCTCTCCTTTTAAGAAGCCGAAACTTGAGGCTAAAGCCGAAAAGTTTGAAGAAGCTTCTTCCTCTAAGGATGTTGCAAAGCCGAGCCTAACTGCTGATATGCTAAACGCTTCTCCCGACGAAGCTCGAAAGATGAAGAAGAAAAACGCTTTAGCGATTATGTTTCGAGTCGCCGGGGAATTTCGAAGCAAAGCAAGAGACAAATCCGCTTTCATCAGACGCGTTGTTGATTACTACGTGAGTACATTATAGATATTGTATCCAACATTTTTCTTTTTTGAAATTTTTGTTACATATACTAAATTTGTATCAACATTGAAACAGGAACGAAAATATGACGACTACCTTTCGTACAAAAACGTAGAAAAGTGGCTGGACAGATTCGGCAACCCAAAGGAAATTTATTTCTGGATGGGAGAGGAGTTCGGCTTGACTGATGGCGAACTAAAAGCAATGATTAAATTTTTGGGTGATGATTAATTGTCTCAAAATACATCTCTGTAGCAAAATTGTTTGCGATGCTTGCAAGATTAGTAACTAGCAATACAATTATTATACTTCAGAAGTTAGTATGTACCTTTACTTTTAAGCTTTGAAATATTTTAAGAATTTGTTTTAGCTTAGTGTGGGCAGGGGCATTTCTGAATTTAAGGAAGAATTAGCACTAAAGTTGTTTGGATTTATAGTTTGAATTTTACTTGTAATATGCGATGTGTCTTATTAAATAAAGCATTTGAAAAGCTTTTCTTAAATACACCTAAAATGAGCTGAAGTTTCCTCTAAGGCGCCTGCATATTATGCATGAATTACATCTTGCAAATGCTATGTGTTGTTTATCAAAATAATTTCAACGATCCGTCCTAAAACTTGTCGCATGTTCTAGACCCTTTGCAGATTTAAATGACTCCATTCTAATAAACTCGGATTTAAAATTACTCGGACTCAAAATTAAACCCATGGATTAGCCACGCTCAACATACACAATAGGTTGAATTTACACTTCAATCTTGCAAGTTTAAACATCAATTTGCAATTGTGTTCATACGCATCACAAAGACTAGAAAATGTTGTATTCACCTTATATGATCTGCCATCTATTAATCGCTATAGTAGTGGTTTTTGTAAGGAGTAGCATTGATTTAATTATACACAGCCCGCCAAAAAAAGACTGCCAAATTCTGGTATGTGTTATGGGCTTCCTGCTTGTATCCATTTTATAATGTGTAATTGAGCAGCTTTCGATATTAACGTCTAAAAGTGCGGGAAAATAATAACTCTTCATTTGATATTGGTGAAAAAGGCGCTGGATTTGGCGGCATGTTTTAAATCTTTATATTACCAAGCGTGCGGATTTGAAACATTGATCAAAAATAGTATAAATAGCGTGTCATGAAACAAAATCAGTTTAGTCGACTTTTGGATTTTGAAGAGAGAAGAAGTGTTTTTGGAGTGTGGTTTGAGGGAGTAGTGATCCAAAACTTTGATTTTATTTGACTTGTCAGTCAGGATATCAACTTAGGGAGAAGCAGTAGAAGTAGTAGTTGTTGGTTGAACGTCGCCTTACCATGATTCTAACACCAGCAAAAATTAAGGAGCCCAAGTTCCTGGAGACTATGTACAGGGAACATGATCGGAAGGCTATCAAGTTCTGGCTGGAACAGGAGAAACCGGACATGAACAACCTGGACCAATGGATTGAACTTGCCAACGAGTTGCGAACAATGGTAAGAATTGTAAATATTTTCAAATGCATTTGGCAAATCCTTTTGCAAACATCAACTTGCAACTTGCTTAAAGTACTTAACTAAAAGGTATAAAAAGTGAAGAATTTTCAGATGCAAATACTTTTCAAAGTATGGTCAATATAATATATTTGTAAACTAAAAAACTGATTTTTGCGGTTAGTTTTGCCACACCACCTGGCAACCACAGCTGCAATCCAAATGCAAAAGCAATCATTCCAGTTGTCTCTTCTTGTCTATATTTGCTAATCTGTTTTGCATCACGGGATTAGGGGAAATTGCACTTGGAAGATTTTGCCCAAAAAATGATCTAATTTAAACGGAATCTGTAAAAATTAACCAGCATAAAATATTTACAAAATCCAGGCAAGAAATTACATTTACATATCGTAAAGCCCTCTAGTACACATGATAATAGAATTGCATGATAGTTTATAAAAGTTTCTCGCAAGTTGTACATATTGACGAATGGTTTTGAATACTAGTTTTTATTCGTTAGGAGATGAATTTTTATTTGGCAAGATTTAACGACTGCAGTGATAAAAGCACTTGCAAAAATTTTGTGTAATTTGTTAGTTAGACATCAAGGTGTATAATTGTTTAAACTATGTCATATTATATGTAAATGTATTATTAATTATACATAAAGATTTTACAACATTTTTGTCTTTACAACTTTTATTTTAGAACGTGAAAGTTAATACCACGAAACTAAAGATGCATTGGCTAAATCATATTGACCCCTGGATGGAAAAGGCGTACTCGGTCTCTATAAAAAGCCGCGAAGAACTTGGATTCGACAAAGATTTGAAAAACAACACGGAAAAATTTAAAGTTCTGACCGTCCGCCTGATCTTGTTTAAACGCGCATTGGCCGAAAAAGAGGAACAGAGCAGTAGCGATGACGACAACGAAGTTGAAGTGTTGCCAAGCAGCTCAAAGGTTGACAAAACGATTCCTAAAAAAAGCCCATTGAAAAGCACGCCCCGTGTTATTCCAGAATCCGGATTGCCAAGACGAGCCATTAGTACCGTTGTTGAAAACGTCGAAGAATATAAATTAGAGGTAAACTTGCTATTTATTAACAAACCACGTATTTGCAACCACTATATAAAAAATTATTTGATGTATGGTGATATTAGGGAATGGACACTCTGTTGCCACGCAAGTTTCAAAAATGTAAAAAAAATTCACGTTCTGTGGACATTCGTGGGTTTAGACTTCCCGAGCAAGTCTTCAAAGACAAAAGATTCTATCTTTTGGAAACTGAAGCGGATGCCTTGTATTCCCTTGGATTAGTTTATGGCATGGAGTACACCATTAAGGTGAGAAAGGATTGATTAGACCATATTTTGTTTTATTATTTTACTTACAAGTTTATTTGTTCATTTTGATATTTATTTATTACTTTCAGGTGCATGGTGGCAAAATTTTGGTTGACCCGGACGACATTAGAACGGACTCAATTGTGATTGCAGCATATGACAAAGCCATCAACAAAGCATTTGCGGAAGACAACAAGTGGAAAATTTACAGCTCCGAAATGATTTTTTATCACGCTAAGGAAAGCATGTATATAACCGATGAGACCTTGCAATGTTTTGAGATTGGTAAGCTATAAGATCATTGCATATTTGTGTATCTGGGCAATTATTGCCTTTCTGAGAACAACTAAAAATAAAGTTTTTTGTAGATTTCAACGACTCTAAGGGAGTCTTGCAACAAACTCTGGCAAATCTTGGCGCAAATGCTGAGCAAACTTTAACTGAGCAAGCAAAGAAATTGGAGGGCTTACCAAATGGTGAGGATAATGTCTGTTGGATATTACTGCAACATTCTTAAACAAGAAAATGATTGTAATTTGAAAGCTGGTTGGTATTGTGACTAATATTTCCAGACGAAAACGCAATGGATGTTCAAGAACTCGATGAACATGCCACCAAGAATTTGGAGAAGAGTAAAGCCGCATCTACTAACAAGGTCGACCAGCAACCACCCGCCAGCATTTCCCACGAGACTAATGAGAATTCCGGTGCTCAGGAAGGAGGACCAACTCCTTCCAAAAAAGCAAGAGGAGCCGAGTTGACAGAACAACGACAAGATTCTAACGCAGGGACGGATCAAGGCAAGAAGAAAATGCGTGTATTTGGAATTATGTTCAAGTTGTCAACGCAGTACAACAAGAAAAAGACGCTTATCGAAAACACAGTGGCTACTTACGTAAGCTTACTTATGAATGTTTGAGTTGCTGAACTGGTTCTGTGCTTAAAAGTTTTGTTTTTTAAAAACACACACTTTTTACTTTTAGAAAAACGATTACAAAGATGAGGTACCATTTGACACGGTCAAAAGCTGGATTCGTCGGATGGAATGCGTGTCTCACGAGTACAGTCTCTTAAAGGAGGAGTTCAGCCTCACAGAAGAAAATTTAAAGGCCATGATTGAGCTAGTTGGCTATGATAAAATTCAAGAAAAGAACTCTTCAGACAATTCAGGGTCTTGTTAAATGGAAATATGTTGAAGCATACGTTGTATTTCTTGTAAGAGTCGATAAAATTAATTTGATAAACTTCCTTTGTAGATTGTCTGTAATTACAAAATCGTGTTTACGTCTTGTAATAACTTGCAACATAATAACTTGCGTATTTATGTGAAGCAAACATTAATAAAGTGTATATCAAACCCAGCTTAACCCAACCATTCTTTATTTGTTTAGTTTAACCCAGTTTACTTAAGCTTGCACATAACATAGAAACTTACCTTTACTACCGAAATATTGGAAGCCTGCTGTGTACTAGATCTTACACGTCTGAAAACGCACATTACATTACAATAAAATATTCCCACCTTCATTGGTTTGCAACTGCCTTTTGCAGCATTAGTTTGCATTTGAAAAAATCTACATGCCTGTTCTACTTGCCTCATGTATACGTCTAGGATTAATACCATACGCATGTAACATATCCGTCCAATATATATATATATATATACGCTACACAGGTCATGTGTTCAAACCAGTTGTTTGGACCACAAAATATGGTATATAAGGCGGACACAAAGAGTTTTTCGCTCATTCTTGTTTTGAATTTCGGGAAGAGTGGACTGGTTTTTAAGACTGGAAAGAACCAAGTGTCAAGGGGTTTAAAGTGGGCAGCAGTGACGCAATCAATATGGACGCATCTACTGGCAGGTTGAACAAAGGGATGACACCAGAACTCGACAAGGTTGTGGTTGCCTATTGGCTGAAACAAGAAAGTCCCGACTTGAACTCTTTCGTGCAGTGGGTACCCTTGGTCTCGAAATTAAAAGGAATGGTAAGCAGTTGGGATTTTAAAGCAAATTTGTTTTACTTTTCATTTACATGAAGAACCAGCAAACTTTGAAGGTTTCAGGTCTCAAGTAGGTAGTAGTTTTTAAGTTAAACTCAAAAAAATGTTTAGAGAGTTGGGTTAGGATAAATTGTATGATTAGCTGATTTTTGTAAATTTTGCAAACGTAAGCTGCAAACGTAACTGCAGCCAAAAAAGTGACTTTGTATAAGTGGTTCGGAATTTTTCAATGTTGCTACTTTATTTGCAAAACATTTTGCCATAGTAACCCGCAGTTTTATAGAAAAGCAATTTGCACAATTGCATGGCATTTCAGTTTAGAAAGACTAGTAGGGAAAAGAAGAGAGCACACACAAAAACAAAGCTAGGGTAAAAATCAGGCTTTCATTTGCAAATAGGGCCGGCAAAGTTATTTGCAATTTTGTAAACATTTTCTCAAAAAGCAAGACTGCTATGATTTTGCTTTTACTACGCTGAGTAGCTACTGGTGACGGATATTAAAAATCAAAAA